>JAUYWI010125727.1:0-10099 GCA_034780595.1 Parotoplana pacifica | reverse complement strand
CCCCCCCCCCCCCCCCCCCTCGACACCCCCTCAAGTTTTTATCACAGATGTCTCGAAAACAACTAAACTGATTTGGATAAAATTTGGAATAAGTGTATCAAATTCTCTTGGCGGAATTTTTAGTGTGAAAATTTTGATTTCAGACCCCCCCCCTTATGGTAACGTGACGTTGATCCTAAAATACCAAACTATACTTTTTTTGTAATGAAATATTAATAGAATTGATTAATATTTGGTAGATATGTTGCATATCCTCAGTCTGGATTTCTAAAAGTATTGATTTTTTGTGACCTGAGCCAAAAAAAGTTCTGCCATATAGATTTTTATACTTCAGTGGTTTGTATTGTAGTCCCAGTATGCTGGGTTTCATAGACCATAAAAGTGAGGCATCAAAGTTTCAAATTCATTGTTTATAATGCCTTCTTAATTCTAAATTGAGCAAGATGACCTGTTCCGTTCTAAATTTAGAGCCATTTAAGTGATTTTGATCTAATAGATCATTTTTTGGCCCAGAAAATCGATAATCAATCTTTTGGATTTGTGTTACTGAGTGTCTAGTGGACTTAATTTGAAGCAAATCGGACAAACATTAATTTTTGAACCAGATGACGTCATCTATTTTATTCAAAATATCTGTTGATTTGATGAATCTTTCCTACCTGTTCATCAAATTTCAGGCCCATCTATCCATGGGAAGTATGAAATTCTACGGGGTCTAGACACCTCCGGGGGGACCATCGTACGAATATTTTAACGAGATCGACGTGGGATTAAACTAGTAATGTACATATTGTGTTTGCTCCAAATAAATCACTTTTTTAACATCAAACTTCTAGATAGAGTTATTTTTTCGTTGTTTATAATTAAATTTTCTGGTGTGTATCTTTAAGCCCAAGAAGCGTTCCAAGCCTGCCGCTTCGCCAGCAAAGCCTAATGAGAGGCCAACCTCCGTCTCCAGCTATGCCTCAGAGACCCCAGAAGCTCGTGATGGGCGTATATGCCAGGATTTGGAGGCTGCGCGTAATAACATCAAAGTGTTCAACGATCTTATGGACGAATATCCGCCCACGTCTCCAATCCCTCCTGATGTTCAAGAACTAATCAAAGTAAGTTTTATGCTTTTATCACTAACTTCATTCTTTTAATGATCATAATATCCTGTCTGTAAAACACTTACCAACGTTTTATGAAATATTTATGTTTGTTTATTTTGGTGTTCCAGTTTTTAGAATGATCGACAAGTAGTTTAACCGAAATTTGATGGTTTCATTAATTCTTATTTAACCAAAACTACCGTATTTTTAGTTTTCTAAGTGCTAATTTTAATCTTAAAGAATTAACCAATTATTGTATAATGTACTGATAAATATATTTTTATATTTTCAAAATTATTCGATTAATTAAGTAAGATAGGTAAATATTATTGGGGTAGATAATTGTAATCAAGTAGCATTGAACAAAAGTAAATTAAATAAAACAATGTAATAAATAGAGTGTTTGGTCAAAATATAGTTTAGAGATATGTGACTGATTTCCTGTCGGGATAAATATTAAAAGTTGTTGCACATATAATTGGTAAAAGTACTAGATTCCGAAACTAACACAATTTTTCAACTAATGGCTTGTTTGTGCGAAATGACTTTGTGCCAAATATTGTGTCCAGGATCTTGCTAATGTGAGCGGTCAAATGCAGCCCAGGGTGGCTCAGCTGGCACGGGAATTGAGCACAAGTGCACCTGACCTCAACCAGACCGCCATGTCCTCTCTGGAAGTGAACGATCTGCTGAATGATACGCTGATGCGCTACGAGCGCTATCAACGTTACAGGGAAAGTGGCAATGCAACCTCTGGTATAGACTACACCGATAGGGCGCAAGGACCCCCTGTCTACACTCAGGTTGGTACATAAAATATTTACCGTGAACTGGCAAACAGCAAACAGAGATTAGACCCGCCACTGGTAATATTTGTTCTTCAGAGCTTATTATTATTATGATTACTTGGAATGTGTATCTTTAAAATAAATTAGTACATACTTCTGATATATTGTGAAGCCGCTATACTTGGCTTACTTTGTGTATTGTTTAAATTCTGTTTTGATCGATTCAGTCAGTTGTCTTTTTTACACCAACAATACCTGCCTACCTACCCTATACCTAGGTGATCAATTTAATAAGTAGCTTCGCAGATGTTCCATTAGTTTAGTTTCCAGTGAGTTGTAGCACAGCCAATTTATCTGAGAAGTGCAATGTCTAGCTATACCTACCAACATGGATAACACTTTTCACTCATAGTTAGAATATTGATTCTATAAATAAATACAGAAATGTACATAATTGTGATATTTTTTGGTTATTTTTCTATCTAAAATTATAAAATAAAAGTAACTTAATGAAAACTTAGATATTATTTTACATAGTGATTTCTGTATATATTTTTTAAAATTGTGCTTATGATGTATCAAAATGGCATATTACTCTTTTAAAGTTACTTTTCAACAGAAAGTTTGTTTTTATTAAATAAAATAATACGTATGGTTTTATTTGATGCATTAAAATACTATTGCTGGATAGCGTTGATTTTGTTTTCAATAAGGTTGGTACCCCAGGAGTAGGTATAGCATAGTCGATTTGGACTCCATGAATTGATATCCAGACTTTTGATATAATTTGTATGTTTATGGATTGTGGACCGGCTCTTTAAGAAGCTCTTCCAACCCATCTAGATTCCCAAATTTGATAAAATTACCACAATTTCCATCAGTATTTTACAAATGGTATTGCAATATCTCTTTCTAGGCAGCAATATCGATTTGAAAAAGATGTGATTTTTTTTCATGTTTAAAAATGGTCCTGTCCGTTATTTTAGAGTTTAACCGATGTTAGTAAATTACCAGGAGTCAAGTTGAACTTTTAGATAGTTTGAAATAAAAATATGACTAAATCGTATATTGTTTAGACGTTCGACTATTTTAAGTCTTAGTCAAAGTTACATTTAAATTTGTTATTACTCTTAACACTTTTATACTTTCATATGAAGTATACAAAATTTTTATATTGCTCAAGCTGATGAGGCCCAGCAAGGCTGTCCTGGGCTATCACTTGCGAGTAATATAAATAAGTAGTATATTATCAAAGTACACCTGTTTTTTTATTATTACTCATAAAATTGTAAGTCTTACTCAAACTTGCAGGTGACTGCTGGTGGTGCCAGTCATAATCTATCCAATGATCTAAAAGGTCTCTCATTAAGTTCCCCAACAGCTGCGGTCTATGCAAATCAAAGAGAGGCTAGCCAGTTGACTTCAGGCATCAGTACGCATCAGCGGGCACAAACGAACGGAGATCAGGTACGTTGTGCGTTTTCAAGTAATAAGAAAACAGAAAGTTGGATATGTTTGTGTCATCTATACAATTACTTGTTTTCTTTGTTTTGTTTTAGCCCCTAATTGAAGGAATTCCAGATAGCAAAGAAGATCTGGATGAAATGGAAAAGTGGATGGAACAGCATGAAGCTGTAAGTTTTATTTTAATTCTCTAAAAATTAATATAAATAATCATCACAAAGTGTCCCACGGCAGGAATTCGTAGAGGTAAGAGTGACAAAGATTTATATGCAAAAATATTGATTATTGAATTTTTTATGGGAGCCAAAGATAGATTTTGGGGGATACAAAATGATGATCAATATTTTTGGGGAACTATTTAAGGATTTCTGCTACTGAACGCCTGGGGGACAATTGGTCAAACAATTTTTTGGATCTGATGACGTCAATTGATGTTTTTCCAAAAACAATTCTGTCAATGAATCTTTCAAATTTTAGCCCAAACTATCGAAAAAGAACTTTTTTTGTAAATAAATTAAATTGTCTGAAATTTGGTCTACACAAATACTGATATTTAGATTAAAAAGAAGGGAAATGGTTGGGGCATTTGTCTTGCTAGGTGTGTTATGCCTCTCGTATTTCAGTATAGCACCTATAGGTATTACCGGGGTGGTATGGTGATGAATAATTTTATTCAATTCAATCTATTGAGCAAACAGCTATTTTGATCATTAATTAATTTAGACAAACGAATAAATTAAACATTCGAGAATTATCTTTTAGGCCACTTTACAACGGACCCTAGGACGTTCCAAAATATTATGAAAGCGTAAAATGTCCTGAAGTTTGACGGGACAATCTTACGATTCCTTACTTAAAACTTTGAAACTAGACAAAAAGTTTATTTCACCATCCGTTTAGTTGACCTTATTGCTTTTTGTTGTAGTTTGGATTTGGCAAAGACACTGAGGTGATTAAACCAAATAACACACACAGTTACGAGTATACTTAGCATGTTATGTTTGTTTATTTGATCTTTGATGCATTTTTTATTTCTCATCAGGCCAACTGTTTCTGTTTAGCTATATTAATTGCTTGTGCCGAGGATACGGAATACCTGCATAGCTTATTAACTGTTCGGCTACAGATTGTGATATTCTATTAGGCAATTATAACTACTTTTATAGATTTTTGTAAAATAGATAGCCAATTTTATTTTTATTCTGCTAAAAGTGATATTGAATGTCATCTCGAATTCATTGTCCATCTTCCTGGTGTTCCGTTATCCTCGATTCTTGGTATGATAAATTTACGAATAGTTTATTCTAATTAGATATTCATATTAATTAATTCACTATGTATCAATAACTACATATTAATATGGATGGTTAAACAGTGTGTGTCTCCGAAATGCATGGCTTGATTTGCTTGGCCCTGTACAAATGTGAAATGCTGTCTTGGTATTGAATACAGAGACAAATCTACTATTGAGGTCAGTACGTTGTCTGAATGTAAGTAGTCAGCCTGTTCTTGTTTCCAGCAAGTTGTTTACCAAATCTATCTTCCCTTTTTCTTAACGTTTCCTTCATAGCTATTTTACGATTGTGTTCCATTTACCTATTCTTTTTTGGTGCAAAAAAGTTATCACCAGTAATAACTGATTATCCGACAATTTGTTGACTTGAAGAGGAGTCTCACACATAATAGTGTTAGAGTAATTATTTTTCATTATTGATACATATTGATACATATTGATTCACTTTTACTCTCTATCAAATTAAAGTAGTCATTGTAATTGTCAAGTATTTTTTATTGATTCAAATTTATTTTGTATTTATTTACTTATTTTTTGTATTTGCTCGACTTTTACGTGTGTCATAACACTAAAGATTCAAGAGTCTATAAATTTCTTAATTACTGCCTTGTTGCTTTGGAACAATTGTTAATTTTTGGTTTGGTTTCTTCTACTTACTATTAATAGGAAAACAGAAAAGCACAGTGCTGTAAAATTTATATATTGACAAATTTTCGCTGATCACTTCAGCCTAATCATGACATTAACATGAACAATAAAAGTCTGTAGCTGGCTGATATAGTAGAACAGATCTAAATAAAATAATGACGTAATATATACAGAGTAGGATTAGAAGTTACAATAAACGAAAATCAAAAGCGAATAGGAAAGTAAGAAATAAAATAGGGTGAATAAGTACAAAGTGTGATGAAGTAAAATCGATCGAGAGCTAATAGAAAAGATATAAACGTGAAATAGTACAAAATAAAACAAATAACCTACGAACAAACAAAAATAAAAGAATAAAGTATATAAATAAAAACTAAATGAAGAAAGTGTAAGAGTAAATAGTGTGTAGAATCTAAGGAAAGTCACTGAAAAAAGGGATGGAAGCACATTAAAAAATGATGGATAGAAGATCTTCTTCTCCAAGATTGATTACTTCTTTATCAGATGATGACTTTGATTGTTGGGTGGAAACTTGTGATACTCTTCTTGGTATGATGGACAACAACCCTGACATGATTGATAGAATTTTATGGAATGATGAATCAATGTTTAATCTATCTGTAACAGATAACAGGCATAATTATGTGATATGGGCTACAGAAAGCCTAAATGTCACACTTCTACATGTCATCAGCTGGCATTGTTGGTAATGTATTTTTTAAAGATACTGTCAATGCTGATTCATATCTTAAACTGCTACATGTTTTTCCTTTACAAGATGAAAATATATGGTTTACACAAAATGGGACACAAGCCCATTATGCTCTTTGTGTTTTGGAGGCATTAATTGGAAGATGATGTCTGAGATCCCCTGATCTTATGCCATGTGATTTTTTCATGTGGGTTATCTCAAGGATAAAGTGTTTGCAAGAAGTCCACAAAGCCTTCATAATTTGTGCAATTTTATCATGGAGGAGACAGCTACTCTTACATGCACTATTTGTCAAAAAAGTATGTTGTAGTGTTCCAATGAGATTATGCAAATGTGTTGTGAATGAAGGTCAAATGTTTTAAAGCAACAGATAAAGATAATGAAATTTAATTACATTAATGTTTTAATTGATATATTTTTGTGTTGTTATTTTGCAGCTTATGCTTCCTACTTTGGAAATAAATATTTTCTTAGTTTTTTTAAATTTTGTTTAAAATCAGTGACCTTTCTGGATTTCTATATCTAAATCTTTTATAAACTATAAAAATAAAGTCTGGCTCTATCCTCTGATTTGTAGAGCAGTCTACCTTCAGAGTAGAATGCCGGATCAGACCTTGTGTCAACTGATCAGAATGCACTAGTTATATTTTTCAAGTACTTGGACTTCACTGCATTACAAATTCCACAGATTAACTATGTTTGCTTTTTATGAACATGTACCACTTCAATATATGTAGAAGGTGTTTGGCTAAATTTGCTTTGCCTTGCTTAACCATAGATAGATTTTAGTCATGAGAGTGATTGATATTCAGTTTAGTTGTCCTGTCTAGATGTAAGGATAGTTTTTGAATTTCACAATATTATTTCCCACCAGGGATAGCATAGAATTCATGTGGTAGTATGGGAATTTAATTTTGCTTGTAGATTTTTTTTGGTAATATATTTTATTTGGAATCATATTTTTCTTTTTTACCTAGATTGTTTGTACATATTGCTTTGCTTTACATTTACATTTACTTGATGTGGAGGACTCTGTTGATGTGGAGGACTCTGTTGGGCAAGATTTTGAAGCAAGATATCTTATCTGCCACTCTGAATCATAAACTATACACCATTGATTTTGAAATCAAAGAATAGTCTTTGACATTTACAATTTGGGTTTGTTACTTTTAAAGCCAAGCCTAACATGTCTGCATCCCTGCACCAACTCTAGCATTTCAATTAAGAAGCTAAGTGGTTCCTGCTGGCAGTTAGTTCTACAGTTCTCTCAAAAAGTTTTGTTTTAATTGTAAAAAATTCCACCAGTATATTTATATACTTTATCAGGGTGATACAACCCTGCTTGTGCTTCGGCATTTTTATTGATCCTTGTACTGACATCAAGAAAACTTCTCAGCTGCAGCATGCATGTGAGATTTGATACCTGATTGACACAATAGAGTGTTCTTTGTATATGTCAGGTTGCTATGCTTAATGCACTTGCAAGAACCTTAATCATTACACCCAGATGTCAACAGATAAATTCAAGGTTCAGGTCTTGATTCGTTATTGCTGGAGACATGGACTTTCAACAAGAGATGCCAAAGGTGAATTAACTAAGTCACATGACTGTTTCAAGGTGGTACTAGTGATTTCAATCTGGCGACATGAGTCTTAAAGATTAGCCTCATTCTGGTCAACCACCAAAGTTAGATAACGGAGACTTGCAAGCTGTTTTGGATGCTGAAAAAGCATCTAGCATTTGTGATTTTTAACCTGGACTTGGGGTTAGTAAATTGATGATTCATCAACATCTTCAGTGATTTGATTTTGCTTACAAGAAGCCACATCAATATCCACATGAGCTCACTGAAGCACAAGCCACTAAAAGAGTTGAAATTTGACATCAATTCCTCAACATTCCATTGAATGACCAATTCTGGAAATACAATGTGACTTCAGATGAGAATTGTGTATATCTGATTGATCACAATGAAAGCAAGCACTGGGTTTCATGAGATCAAGCAATTCAGTCAGTTCAAGGTCAAGATTGATTTACATTTGATGGAACTTTGATGTCGTTTTGCACTTTGAACTTGTCTCAAATGGTCATGCTATTAATGCTGAACTCTACTGCCTTCATGACAAATTGATTAACTGATGTATCCCATTTTGGTTTGTCAAAAGCACATTTTGTTTCAACAGGACACTGCCAGCAGGACTAAGCCAAAAGTTGAGGAGTGTTTTGATGTTGAGGTTTTGTCACATCCGCCATACAGTCCAGATGTTGCACCATCTGACTACAGCCTTTCTGATTGGTGCAGCACTTTTTGAAAGGTCACCAATTTGAGTCATTTGATGAAATCAAACAAACATGTCAAGAGTTATTTAATTCATAAAAGCCAGAGTGGTACTTTGACCAAATTTGGAAACTTGCAGATATAATACAGCATCCAACAAGACATACAGGGATGAACAGGAGAAGATGATGAAAGGAAATTGTGCAATGAAAGAAAGCAAAATTATATGGACTATTTGCAGAAACAATGATATCAGCAGAAATCACCCACTTTGAAGAGACAACTTTCCAGCTGAGTTAGGAGGCCAGCTCCATGGGATCAGCTAACACTTCTGATGAGGCTTGTGCTCATACCATTTGTTCTATAAGGAGGAGCTAGTGAAGTTGATGAAGTCTATCAACTCTAGCTATAAAAAGAACTCTTGTAATCAATGGACAATCCATATCAATAAAGTATATTTGTCTTACAAATGTCTATTATTTTAGACAGCATTTCTTTCTGATTATGTGCAACTGATAACATCAAATATTTTTATAATTTGTATGCATAGTTATTGAATTATATAATTTAATATCTATGCTTATACTCTGGGTCTCAAAATGTAGGAAATAATTTATTTTAATTTAAAAAAATCATAAATTTCCAGTTGTTTATAAAACTCTTTGTTTATTTCTAATCAATCATTTAGTAGATAGCCCTTAAAAGGACTGTTTTTGTGTTCTCTTAAGTTTGACCTAATCGGCTGTCTATTCATTAGTGTGGTACACTTGCTATGTATTGATTATATTTGAATTGTATATGCCTGATCTGATTGGATGTTCAAAATATTGTTATATTCACAGTGGCTTGCATGCTGCCTGAAGCAGAGCTAAGCCCTATTAGTGGAATAAATTTATTGATTGGAATGAATGTTGTCCATGTTTAATGGTGATATTTCCATTCATTTTGAGGAACAGTGTATATAGGAAAAGTTTTGAAGATCATTTTTGGTATATATTTTTCAAACTTTTTTTATAAACTTCTGATGACTGTAGCTTCAAATGGAAATATTTTTATGATTTAAAAATAACACCAAACATTTGAGTTACAATGATGTAAAATTAATTAGTATATTTCAGTATTTAGACCTGACATTTCCGATTTTGCCACTGGAATTTCAAGATTAACCTATATTTTAAAATGGCTCTTATCACTGATAGAGGTTATGAACAAGGCTATTATTTGATGTTTTTAAAAAAATAGATGTCATGAATACTAAAATTATGTTACCAAAGTTTATAATGAGTGGCCTGAAAAGTATGGGAAAAGTTTTGAACTTCGTTTTTTAGTATACATTTTTTGATAAGCTTCAGATGACCTGTAGCTCCAAAATGAACAATTCTTAAACTTAAAAAATAGCACCAAACGTTCTCCCCATTGTTTGGATTAATTATAATATTAAATCAGCTTTCTATCTCAATTAGTTTTTGTGTTACAATGATGTAAAATTAATTAGTATATTTTAGTATTTGTACCTGGCATTTCCGATTTTGTCTCTGGAATTTTGAGATTCGCCCATATTTTAAAAATGGCACTCAGCATTGATAGAGGTTATGAACAAGGCTATTATTTAATATTTGTAATATATATATATATCATAGATACTAAATAATATGTTACCAAAGTATATAAGTGATTGGCCTGAACAATATGGGAAAAGTTTTGAAAATCGTTTTTTGGTATACATTTTTTTATTAAACTTCTGGGGCGACCGAATGGAAACTGAGGTAGTGAGTGAGGTAGGATAGCTATCTCGATCACTACTTCTTCTTCTTAAAATA
>JAUYWI010125716.1:0-10100 GCA_034780595.1 Parotoplana pacifica | reverse complement strand
AAACGTGGAAGAGGAAAACCAAGAACGGGGATGTTAGAAGAATTCAAACCAAACACCTATAGAGAATCAAAGGACCAGGCAGCTAACCGAGATGGATGGAGAAAGCGGATGCCATATAATTGAACACACTAATACTACTACTACTACTACTACAGAGTACAGACATTTATGAAATAATCAATGTATGTCACAGAAATCTTAAGTTCAAGAAAGTTAATGCCATACAATATAAACTTGTCAGTTAAGTTTCACTGCTTAGGTTCAATTTTGAAAGTATCTTAATGAAGGTGATGAATGCAATTGACAGAAGAGAATGAATGATTCGAGAAATGACTAAATAGGATTATGCTTTGAAGTTTGCACTGAAAAGGTTGGGACAAGAAGAGACAAATTTTGAAGAAAAGAATGAAGCTTCCACTCTGAAAAGGACTAACGCGGTGAGATGTCTGCAACAAGCGATTTATAATATTAATAATTCATTTATTTAAATAAAGTTTATATAAAGTAAACAGAAGTTGTGCAAACAGCCTTTCATGTACACATTACAAACAGATTCATTGGTATTATTTCCAGTTCAATGTGTTGTCTATTTTTCAAAATACTTGATTTGTACTTTTATAGAGAAACAATATTTGATATAAACAATTATTCTTAACTATTTCTTTTTTAGGAATGGAATGGATTCATTGGTGATTTACAAGATACCATTGAACACCAACTTCTGGAATCACATATTCAACATTTTGCAGACTTGAAGGATAGTGAGAAACAGTTATTTGTGGACAATGCAGTGCTGGCCTTGCAACAGAGTATGTTGATATTTATTAATTGTTTGCACCATTAATATTAGGTACAGTCCCTTCAATGTATGTTTAATTTAACGTTTTTGTAAAAGGATGAATTAATAGTGGTATCTACTCACAACATTTAACAGTGTTACAAATTGAAGTCATTGGATACCTCATGCATTATTGTCCCTTTCCTGCTTGCACAACACAGTTTGATATCCTTACCCTTTACTCTAGTAGAATTATGTGAAAATTTATATACCTGATTGTAAAGGAATGATTGATAAATCTTTCATTTCACTTATTTAAAATTATTTCTTATTTCACAATCACATTTTATATTTCTATCGTTTCATCTAAAGTATATGTAAATTTTAGATTGATCATAACAGGTTATTTTATTAACCTTCAAAATAAGGTATGTATTTTATATTGTTCAAACTATTTGCTTTCTGTTTATCTTCCACTAAGCTTGATTGCTTGTTTTTATGCTCTATAGGTATTTCTATCTCAATATATCTGGAAATGATATCACCCCTATTTTAAAATATTTATTATATTAACTGGCAGATTTTCAGGGTGAATTTCAATGTATGTACATTGTTGTACATTTTTTAGTGATTTTGTTAAATTTCAGTTTTGCTTTATTAATTTTATTCTAGTGCAATAGTCATTATACCCTGCAAGCCAACCTTTTGTCAGGGTATAATGACTATTGCACTATTATGTTTAATGGCTTAATATGCAAAATCACTTTTGCTTTTTTAATGTTGGTGTGATACCAATAAGCGCAGATCTGAAATTGGATTCTAGAGCTCCTGGGCTCGCTACTTTTCAAGTAGTATGAGCTTGGATTCGGCAATTTCCAATGTTCACCTGACGATCCCTAGCAAGGGGTGAAACCGGGAGTGTTCTGGAATTGTGCTAGAGTCGTTGGGATGATCTGCAAGCCAACCTTTTGTCAGGATTAATTGACTATTGTACTAGAAAGAAGATAAGCATAACCGGTTTCGGTTTCGATATCCTAATTGTTAAATGGAGCAAAATTATTTTCTGTGGAACAGCATTGAAAAGTACAAGAAAACATTATAACAAATGTGAATTACGCTAAAAAAACTCAGAAAACGTCTAGGGTCAAACGTAGCCCTGTATACCGGAGTATGCACAAAACCGAACTCTTTTAATTCTAGCACTAATGATTTTGACAATTATTTTCCAAAACAATAAAACATTACTTAACTTCAACACAAGTTCAAAAACATCACCAATTTTAGTTCAAATAGTACAAAACAGATACAAAAATGAACGAACATGTGTGTTAGCACCGGGTGTCGAACACGCCGCAGTGATATTGCTGAGCTGAGGAAGACGACTATTATTTATTATCAGTGTACTTTTCAGACTATCAAATCTAATGCAGACGCACATTGCTTAATTTATAGCATACAGGTAGTTTGTGAATACGCCTGAATACCCACAACGACTGAACTGCTACTCAAAGGACTGCGCACTGAGTACTTTAGTAATTTAGACTACTAAATGGGTTTTTATCGTGACTACGATTTACACAGTGTGCTAGAAGAAAACAATATTGGTGATATAATACCTCTTATTATTTCAAATGTCATCAAACAAGTTATTCAAATGGACAATAAACAACTTGGGTGGGTGGTCACTATTAATCCTTCAAGTTGTGTTACATAGTGAACATTATGACGCACCAGTGAATTCTCTCTGTACACCCCAAAATGTTGACCAGCGATCTGATATTCTACAAAATCGACTTTTCTCATTTTACATAATCCCAACTAAAACGCAGCACAACAAAGAAAATATCATTCGAATACATGTTTATAAGATTATCAGACACGACCGCAATGGAAATAAAATGAGGAATTGCAATAATTATCCGAGACGATATCCAATATGAAACACTCAACATTAAATCAGAGCATGAAATAATGTGGGTCAAAGAAATTATACAAAATTTGTATAGAAAAATATCTGGAACTAACCATTGAACAAAGAAAAATTTCCTGCCGGTAACTTCAAGGAAATTATTTACGATGCTATAATTAAACACACTGATCTTACACAGTTAGTTGAGGATCCTGCCAGACAAAGCTCCTCAATTGGCGACAGAAAATTGGTCAGCGATTCTTATGCAAACAAAATTGGTGTAATAAAATCAGCTGATAAATCGGACCACATGGCGGTACTCAGCTTAGAATCGAAGGCCAAATTTCATCCCAACTCAAAGGACAGAATGATTCACAATGTCAGAATAAGAAATCTAAAAAAATAGAGCTGATGAAAAGAGAAATGGAGGAGATCAACCAGATAGAATTCAGAGAAGGCAACCCAAACTCCCAAAACGAATGAGACAAATTTTTCATCAATTAAATTATATTCATGGTTAATTTTACTTCTAAGCGCAGAACAACCCTAGCAGCTACAGATCCTGGGATTGTTACACCGTACCCTAAACGAATACTCAGAAAAAGAAATAAGCTAATGAGGTCAGGAAAAATAGCAAAAGTTGAGGTTAGAACAACACATAAAGTGAAGGACCAGATATTCAAATATAACACAGAGTTACTGAAATTCAAAAACTATAGAAAATCGGGAAGTATATGAATCTCTCCTGAAAATTAAGAAAACGGCTAATGGATCAGAAGAAATACCAGTCTGGTTTCTTAAATTTACAGCAGAACTCATCTGTGATCCCATCACCAAATGGTCAACCAGTCTATACGTAGATAAATTGTACCTTAGCAATGGAAGATAGCTACTATTAGACCAATCCCTAATTTCCAGGAAGTGTACAAAGTGTTTAATTTAGACTTCTATGTGTAAAATCAGTAATCAGTATAGTCAGTAATCATCAATACGATTTCGCCCACATCATTTGTCATCATAGCTACGATGAAAGACATTATCAATGTTCTAGAAGACTCAAATTATGTCCGGCTAATCCAACTCAAAAACCGTCGAAACAGTAAGGCATACCACTCTATTTCATAAACTTAACAAACTGGACATCTATCCAGAAATTTTCAACAGGGTACACAGTTTTTTCTTAGAGCATAAACAATGTACATAATTTAAAGGTGAACTAGCATAAATATGTATATACTGTCAACTGTGGAGTAATCGAAGGGTCGCCATTGGTACGAATTCTTTCTGCTATTGTTGCATCTGATCTTTATCCCATCTGCGCAGGTAACAAAATGGTAAAATATGCCGGCGACTCAAACCGTATCATACCTCCAAAGAATGTTCAACACACATCAGCAGAACTCGACAATGTTTCAGAATGGTCGACAAAAAATAATCTGCCACTTAATCACACAAAATCAAAAGGCCAAGATGTAAGGTAGAACCAATTCGTATATGTATTCCATCAAAACAATAGACTGAATGTTATAAGCCTAAAAATGTGTACGAAGCTCTCATTATTGGGAAACTGACTTGTGCAATACCGGCATGGTTGGGATGTACTAAGTAAAGCGACCGAGATCGCATAGAAAGGTATAGAAATAAAAGTTTGGGTACTGCATAAAAGATACACAATTCACGCAACTGGTGAAAAAAGCTGACGCCAAACTTCTCCAAAGAATTGTCAAATTCAAAGAACACTTACTGAGGCTATACGTCTCCACAAGAGCGCCGCATAAAAACAGGGAAAGAATATTTTAAAATGTTAACTCTACTTTTTCTGTAATTTGTTTGCCTTTGTCAAAACTTAATAAAGCCTCTTTACTTAGGTACTTACTTACTACACATATATAAAACGGTAATAATGACTGGGAAAAAATATACTTAAAGTGTGTGAAACTGAAGACATTTTGAATTTTAACAAAATAGCACCAACATTTGTCCAAAGGAAACGGTTGACTGCAGAGAAATAAAATGGTTTCATGTCGATTTTCCGAATAGTTTTAATTTTAGTATTTCTGGCGTGTATGTTTCAGAAACCAGAGGTTCGTTTTATAATCTGAAATATAACCTAATTTAAGATGATCCAAACTGTAAACTACCTATGTAAGTAAGCCCTCTCTGTTATAAGTAATTATTTGAGATAAAGAAACCAACCATATCCAAAACAAAAATTATATAAATCTGTACCGAATAACATATTTCTTAATACAAATCTAAAAGAGTGTAACAGATGCATAGCAATGATAAAAACCATTAGTCAGTTGCTGTCGACTAGAACATGATGGGATAATAACTGGTATCACCAACAAACTCTTGGATCCGCAGTTGTCCACCGAATCAACACCATCATAACACTCATTTAATTAAAAATAATGTCCCGTGATGCCCGGCATTTCTTTTCAACGTACCTGGTGTTAACCTTCCATAATTCTGTTTTTTCAGCACCTTATTAACTAATCATTGCTTGGGGCAAGTATTCAATGGATGCGGTGCTCCTGCTTTGCTCAATTACTGTTACCTGTTTTCACCACACAACGTTTGGTTAGAATACGGTACCTCACAAACTGTTCAAGGCCTTTTGTCTTTAAATTCTGGTAGACAACGACGGCTGTCACCTATTGGCCCCAATTCTAATATAGTCCATTCCCCTGTTGATGGCCAGGTAATCATCGCGCCAATCACATCTTCTTTAAGTCACGGTGAAAACGCCTTGTGTCAACGCTAGGAGCATCACATATTCACTGCTAGATAAAGAGCCGTGGTAAACTGTCGAACTACCCACATGTCTCGGTCATTGTTAGCATTGTTTGTATCAATTTCAGCCAAGTCCATCATCGAGCTTACTTAAAACCTGTAAATGCATTAGCGACAGTTACTCCGAATCTGGTACCTAAAGGCGTTGGTTGTTTCTGGCTTCCAAATATTCAGCGTTGTGCCCAATGTCACTGAACTTGAAAGCAGTCAATTTATCTGGAGCTCCTCTGGCGACCATTGTTGTTAAGTGAATGGATTGTAGAGTCTTAACTTGCAGAAGTAAGGCCGTTGTGTTGATTTATAGCTCTCATTCGACACTGGTTAATCCAATTGTTGCTGATAGATATTTTCCAGTCATTAGTAATGCCCAAGCGGCATTCTATCTCCGAAACCGCCTATCTTAGCCATCAACTTGGCATGGAACACCATCTGTGGTTTCCCAGTTATCGACGGTTTAATATTCTGCATGCAGTGCTCCAACAACAGTTATTGATTGATGCTGTTTTCCAATTGCGAAATTGCGGACCACCGGCTACATTCAATGCACTATTCGACCGGTGGCCCTATAGCCATATACTCATGTTGCTAAAAGATTACTATCTAGACACGATCATCTTTAACTTCAACCAAAAGTAGTAATGCATTGATGCCACCATTGATCCACCTATGTTTTAGTTTGGCGAGCAGTATGTCTGTAAGTCCATCTCACCATTCCATTAGTACATTTCACACTTTCCAATGACATTTGAAGCTGGTTCAACCTCGTACGAAAGGTAGCAAACTACGCTCAACTTATGATATTCTGGTTCCCATCCCCCCTTTCCTAAGTTCCTAAAAGAGGTTTAAATAGAAGGAAGACTTGAAGGTACATTTCTCCTTGGCATTTCTCCATTGATAACTTGCCGGACAAATCGGATCTCGATTCAGATACGGTCCCATGATATGGATGACTGATGGGATAGCGCAACATACGTTCGCACCCGCAAACGACCTTTACATTCACGGAACTAACCTAATGCTAAGAGATTTTCAAATTCTAGTCATTGATGAATAAGAGACTCTCGCTGTAATTCATTCCAATGGGCAAGGATTCAAACCACAATTTTTGTGTATTTATCGTCTATGAAATTTTATAACCATGTCCGGGTATTCTCCTGGAGAACTGTTCAGCGATCGTGGACCAGATTTTGTGTCATAAGTCGATGGTACACTTTACCAACGTTAGAGCATATTTTGACCTTAGTTGTTCTCTCTGCAGACGACCCAAAATCTAAAGGAAGAGCTTTCAAATTAGCCAACAGCCCTATGACGGCAAACACCGATTCACGATTCAGCTAAATGTATGCATTGCGATCGGCTCCTCCATGGCGTTCTGCAGTTACGCAAAATGCCCTTCCAGGAGTGTGAGAAATCACCAGCGGAGCACATAATATGGCGTCACAATTTCTTAATTTGTCAGTAGATAAAGATTTTTTGCCATATTGGTTTGTTTCTTTTGGCCAGGACCTGCTTTAACAGCGTGAGTGCCCTTTGATAGAAAAACAGCCTTCAAACTACTTTTTATCTTCTTATGCAAAATTGACAAATTTTCTTTCCTTCTTTGCTTTGATATGAAATATACGAACATTTTATATTATTTAGGCAATGATTATGGCTAACTGATGAGGCCCAACAAGGCCGAAACAGCTGTCCCGGGCTATCATTTGCGAGTAATATAGATAAGTAGTATATTTTTATCAAAGTATCTGTTTCTTTATTATTACTCTTAAACACACTAACGAGCATAAAAAGTGGCGTAGCTTGGTATAGATTTTAGCTAGCTAGGCAAGTCATAATGGTTAAAAATAGATCATGTAAATTCCTAAAATGGGTTAGATTTATTGATTTATTTCAGAAGTTCAATTTTATTCCTTTCTCGCTAAATCGAATATAAACATAAAAATTTGGACTACGCCACTCTTTTTGCTCGTTAGTGTACATATAGGTTACCCATAAATAAGCATTCGTCGCCACAAAATCATAAACATAAACAAACTAGTGGTGACCCGTTTTACACCCATCAATATTGATGAACGATGGGTGATTGTGTCATAACAACTATAACAGGAGATTTGTACAGCACCACCTATACAACATCATTTATTTGTATAATATCAATGTTAAGCTATTGTAGTAGCTACAGAGTATAAACCGCAGCTGCGCGCAGGTATTTAAATATGATGTATTTATGATGCATTGATCACAAATATATAAATGACTTGATTAAGTATTAGCTATCATTGTGAGCCACAAATAAATAGTAAATATACTCAATAAATTAAAAACGTCATCTTTAATGATTGGATATCCAATTTTATTAACACTTTTGTTGATCATTTATCGATCTCTACTATTTAGCTAGGTACCTAAGTTTGATTTAAAGTGTCAATAAATTAACATAAACGATCTCATTAAAATATTTGGACTGTCTAGTTCACCTTACTTCTATTTGAAAGTTTCACCACAAGAAACCTATCTGAATAAGAGTAAGAACTCTCGCTAAATATTTTTGTTTGATTATGGATACTACGACCAAACATGTCTATAGAAGCTGAAGAATTAGATAGAGGAACAATAAAAGCTACGAATGTACAATACTTCTATAGCTGAGACGGAAAGTAACGAATTTGCAGATTTGTGAAATCAGAAGTTTCTAGAAAATATGATTGCCAATCAAGTTTGAATCTCGTTCTACTTTGGGTGTTCCATAAGTAGGTAGTGAGAATAGATAAACATCGACGAATCAATAAGGTTTAGTATATGCGTATAGCTGTCGTTGGCTAAAAATTTGAATTTAAAATATGCATCGTGTTATGTCTATGATAATTTAAAACAAGTGCCTATTGATTAGTGCAACACGGATTTTGTATAATGAATTATGAAGCTGAATATTTCCATTTCAAATTAGGTATTGTGGACAAAACTTGTTTTGAAGAGTTAATAGAGGCTCATGGCGATTTTGCTCCGGTAAATCTACAGTGATTCACTTTGGTTCAATAAGTTCCGGGAAGCTGATTAGCAAAGAACCAGTCTCTCATGCAGCGATAAGTCCAGATCAGGTCCTCCAAAAACAACACGAACTTCTGAGATCATTGAGGAAATGATAGAAGAGGATCCCAATTTATTTGTTTTCATACACATATTATTTTCTTAACTTTTTTTGGACATTGTTTAATTTTTCTATCTATCATGTTCACCCAAATTTGATTTTTATTTACTTTAAGATGTTCCTGAATCCATTTTCAAAATGACGTTTAGTCTTTCCAAATGATCTCCCTGACAAGTATATTTATTTCAACCCCACTGTTCAAATAGAGTTCAGTTCTATATTTTTAAGAGAAAAATAAAAGCAGATTCAACAAAATTTAAAACAAATAAATATCAGGATCAACAGACTTGAAAATGTGATTGAGTCAATTTTTTAAAGTTATAGATTCAAAACCTATATAGGGAATGCCAATATATTTTGAAGCTTTTTTGGAATCGTTATTTAAGTGTTTGCTATCTGTGAATTGCATTCTAAACATACCATTATTCAATATACACTGGAGTGCAAAAAGAATCGTGTCGATTCATTATTTTTGATAGCTTAAATAGGCATAGATTTTAATTACTGAACATACCTAATGAATAGAAATCACCCAATTGGTGACGTAAATACTAACAAACCAATTGATTATTTTAATAAGCATAGAAATCAATAAATTTGTGAGTCTAATATTATGTAACTACAATTTTGGATAAAGTATCTCTATTTTACTATCTGGCACCACTATGAGAAATCTAAAATTAGTTGGACGTGCCATTGGAATGATGGAATGTGGCAGAAGCATAAAGCATACTTCTCGTTTACTTGAAGTGAGTAGAGACTGTCCGACGTTGGTACGCAGAATTTCACCGTAGGTTGGTAGAGGACATTCTACCGGTCTTCCAAAGAAGACAACTCCACGAGCTGTTAGACATCTAAGAAGAATCGTTGACAACAATAGATTTTTGTCTTGTCGTCAAGTAGGTAATCAATATTTGGGGAGAAGATGTATCTCGTTGGACTCTCAGCCGACGCATGAAGAGGTATCGAGCTCCAGCTAAACCTTATTTATCAGATGCCAACACAGCTGCTAGATATTACTAGTTACAAAACCATGTCTTCTGGCCTGAGGAACGGTTTCAGAAAGTTGAGAATGATAGTCGTAGATTGGTATGGAGGCAACGAGGTGAGAGATACAGGAATGATCCAGTCAGCACCATACTCAGGCAGGTGGAGGTTCTGTTTATGTCTGGGGTGCTATGTGGTATGATGAAAGGTCAGCTGTTCAAATCCTCCATGAAACTGTTTGTGGTCCACGATACATCGCAGTCCTCACTCATTTTCTTGAAGGAAATCAATTGATTCAAGGTAACTGGATTTTGCAGCAAGATAATGCTCCAGCACATAACTCTGCTCTTGTACAAGTTTTTCTTGAAGACACTCGGGTTCCAGTGCTTGATTGGCCCTCTAAGCCTCCTGACTTAAATCCTATTGAGCACCTATGGGATTATTTGGGTCGTCGAGTTGCAGAGTACAATACTCCAAACCTC
>JAUYWI010125705.1:0-10100 GCA_034780595.1 Parotoplana pacifica | reverse complement strand
CCGAGTTTCCACTTGTTGTGGGCGCAATGCGTTTTCCAATTTTCCTTGAGAGTTCTGGAGATGGTGGTTTTAGTAGTTTCAAGATCAATTGGGACATCGTTTTGGTTGAGCTTAGAGGCTTCGCCTGCGAGGGTGTCGGCTCTTTCATTCCCTTCAATGCAAATATGACTAGGGATCCATTGGATGGTTACTTTGTTGTTATCCCCGGAGGAGAGGGACTTAAGGTGGTGCCAGCACTCGTTCAGAATAGTGAGATCTTGCTCGCCCGGTCCTTGATCAAGCTTGTCGAGGAGAGCTTTGGAGTCAGTGAAGATGGCGATTTTGCTAGTGTTGCAGTTTTCTCTGAGATACTTCAAGTATCCTTGCATGGCTGTTGCTTCGGCTTTAAAGCTACTCCAAATTTTACCAGCCGCAAACTTCAGTTCGTGGGAACTATCTTCTCTTTTCAGGTGGATCGTGCCTCCTCCTCCGCATTTAGTGTGGTCTCCTTAAACTGAGCCATCAGTGAAAACAATGGTGTCGGGCCTCTTGTTCGTGACAGTTGATGACGGAGATGGCCGTGTTTTTGAGCTTCTCCTTAGATGTGGTAGCATGTTTTTTGGCTGATACCCTCTGGGAGGTGCTTGATGATGTGGACATTGTGCGAGTTCTCCCAAGGAGGGACGGTTGTTTTTCTGACGATTTCATCGGGTATAAGTTGATGCACCCCTGCTACTTTGCTTGCTTGGATAGCATTACGGAGCCACGATTTGCCCTTTTTGTCTTTCTTGATGGTTCTGTTCGGTTTGAAGTTGATCAGGCCTTCGTTAGGGTTGTAATGGTCTCTTTTGTATTTCTGAAGATTTTTCGCTGCCAGCATTTTCCCTCTGACCTTGATTGGTTCAAAGTTGGCCTCTATCAGAAGCGGGTCAATAGGGTTGTCTCTGACACATCCGGTGATGAGATTTTGTCGTTGGGATGTCTGCTGGAAAGATTCTTTTTCTCAGCATAGCACAGGCCGTTCTTCACAACGGTTGCGATTCCTCCGTCGATATTAGGTCTGTCACCTGCTCTTCCTGTTCTTCCTTCTTCTCTGTCTTTCCTGATGATGTTATAGCCAGGAAGATTGAAGTGGATTTTGGGGTTGAGCTTTGTTTCTTGAATGAGAGCAACATCTATCTTTTGCGAGTGGAGCAGATGAAGGAGTTCCTTAGATTTGCTGCGGATACCTTCGGCATTCCATTGGAGGACGTTGAAGGTAGTAGGCGTGTTCTTCCTGGTGATTTGGTTTTTCCTCTGTTTCTTCTTCCTGTTGGTGTTAGCGGTGGTGTTTCTGATTTTGCCGCAGGGATAGGTGGGTCCAGGGTTCTGCTCGATGTCCCCGTGTTGCATTTGGCTGCGTTTTCTTCAGTGCGCATTGGGGTGGTTGGCGCACTCCAGGTACTGCGCTCTACCTAGAGTGGCATGCAAAAACCCGCTGAGGTTTGGTTGCCTCCGAGTGAGGGAGGGCTTTGTGGAAGCAATTGATCTCCGTCCGTAGCCGGAGTTCGGCTGTCGGTTGGCTTTGATAGCCGAATCCTGCTTCCGTTGACAGGCAAAGTATACCTCGTTCCATTTATTGTTCTAAAGAAGAAGCTGACGTTTCTTGGTTCCAAATAGACATGATTTCTTGGTTTTCTGTAACACAATGGTCTGCGTCCAGCTAAGCAAAAGATTAGAAAATTCCATGTGTCAATTTCATAAAAGTCGATTTTAGTGGTTTTCAAATTATAAACGCCTTTATAGTTTCTTTTGTCTGAGTGTTTTTCCTTCTTTCTTTCTCCATCACCGATAAAGGACCTTGCTAAATTTTAAATGATTTCAGTGGAATAGCACTTACATACACTTTACAAGGGTCTATAAAAGTCCCTCTTAGTTTTGTTGATGAAATTTGGTAGAATA
Organism: Parotoplana pacifica; assembly: GCA_034780595.1. NCBI lineage: Eukaryota > Metazoa > Platyhelminthes > Proseriata > Otoplanidae > Parotoplana > Parotoplana pacifica. The sequence continues at coordinate 8,180 of JAUYWI010125705.1, read as the reverse complement.
ACGAAACAAATTCGATTTTGTTAACTCCAATATTTTAACATATTATCATTCATATAAAAACACCCAGTGAAAGTTAAGCAAAATATGATTTAGCCAAACCAACTTTTTGACGTTAGAATTGGATCACTATCGTACTTTAGTAATTACCTATTTAATTTTACCTATTGATAGTTGTTTTTGTTTGAAAGATATTAGCGGTAGTGCTATAATTCTAAATTATGGCATTTATATCTAGCTATCATAAAATTTGAATTATAAAGCCTAAATGTGAAAATCGAATTTGTTGTTGTTGTAGCCCCTACCCGTTGTGAAAAAGGATAGTCCACCCAGTGTGAGTTATGAATTTGATGGATTTGACCATAGGTCAGAGACATTCAAGTGTGTCTGGTGATGTGGACAGTTAAATATGTGTAATGTGTTGTAGGGTGATTGCATGCATGATGGACATATTTTAGCTATATTGGGATTTATTTTGTTTTGGAATTTGTTGAGTAAATGACAAGTCGCTGCGTAGCTGTGTAGCTGTTCTGTGTTGTCTTGAGAGGTTTTGATAACAGTTGTAATAACAATTGGTGCTATGTACCGCTGTAAATGTGGAATGGGTGCACATCAATTCCCCAAGGACCTCCCAATGAAACTCATGCAAAACTACATCACATAAACCAAACAAATTCAACGTACTTCAACTCAATACAAATGGCATCCAACAACTGCTTACAAGAACTCTCACAATTTCTACGGGCAAATCAAATATACGAGTATATAGCTTGCAAGCAAAGAGTCAAAACTGTCAACAAAATCAATCACTCCTAAAATACCAAACTACACAACACTCAGACAAGATAAAGGCACCAACTCAGGTGGACGACTTCTGACATTCATACAAACCTCCATCAAATACACATCCATTTCACATTCTCCGCCTCCTTTCGAACCAGAGATCAAATTTATTAGGAGACTTAACGTCATATGTAAAGAGACATTTACTTTGGACTGAAAATAGCAATATTGAAATGACCAAACGCAATAATAACTATTTCAATTTTTTCAAATATTCTTGGTGAGTGGCAATTCAAGAAATGTTTAGAGTATGAGCATCTGACCTACCAAACTGGATGTAATCCATACAATGTCCAAACATATAATTTATTTCAAATCGGCCGTTAAAAGTGATCACAGCCTGATGACCTTCGGGTACTCTGACATTGTAGACGCAATAGAGGTTGTGGACATATCTTCCTGGGTAGTTTGGTGACGTCACAATGACAGGTCTACTGCCATCAAGTTCTAATGTTTCATTACAAGGTAGAGGTGGTGCAGCTGAAATGAAATTAAACTACAAAATTAATAATTGACTTTCAGGTGCATACTAATTGTAATATGTCTTTGCGTATCTAAGGCAACGGCAATTTGGATGTCAGCTCAGCTTTTCCAAATATGCTATATTCATAAGATGGGGCTATTTTCATTAACAGTTGGAAAGGTTTCCTGATTTTAGAATAATGTCATTTGTTCAGACTTTGTTGATAAGTAATTGTACTAAATTTCATCATAATCGGTCAAGTAGTTTAGGAGATACAAAATCTGAAAATCTAGCTATTTCTTATTCTGTCTTTGTTTCTCCATTTCCATCTTCTTCTACTATTCCCCCCTCTTCTTCTACTTCAGCACCGTTATCATAGTCTAAATATTTAATAAAAATCGGCACCTAGACAAAACTTTGGGGCGAAAAGTAAAAATACGTTCTCAGATTTTTTTGTGCGGTGGCCAAATATTCCAATATCACAAAGCAACAAGGAATTTTTACAAATTTATCCCATCAGTTTTTACTATGTATGAATTTGGAATCGATTTGTGGGACACAAATTAGTCGAAAGTCATATTTCAAAAACGGCATCACTTAAATATGTATGTAGATATCTAAAAGGGAGAGTACGCTTGTACTACAACATACGTCAAAATGAGGCTATTGCTGTACTTACATCATTGAAATATACATAGTTCATTTAGGGGTATCCTTTTTTCAGATTTTGGCACTTTTTGAAAACTTAATTCTAAATTTGATCCATATAGCTCTAAACCTACATAACTGATTTTAACATATATTACCTCATTAGAAAGAGCAATTTGATATCTACATAATGTTAAAAGTATGGTACGGTTTTAAACTGTTCATGGTTAAAATTTGCAAATTCTTACATTCCTATTTATAAAAATGCGTTTAGCCGAACGTCGTTTGTGGCCAAATTGTTTTCAATAATGTTTTATTACTCAATGACTACCTCCCAAATTGTCTTATCAAAATAATTAGATACGTTAAGAGAAGAAATAGAAGATCAGATCAGTATTTCGCAGAAGCAACTTATTTGTCAGATTGTTCCAAAAATCTCAGACCTTTTGTCAAACTCTCCGATTCATGAACTCTTCTACTCCTTGCAACCTTCAAGGCCATCAATCCAAAGCTCTATATTTTTACTATCTTTTAATATGATCTTTTTATTGTAACTTTCGTTTTTGAATTTTTTTTTTTTAATTTTATATGAACAAGCCATTTTACGCCAAACATTTTTAATTACATTAATTTGTTACCAATAGCTCCGGGTTTATTGAATATTTTACTATTAAAATATGTTGCTTCGAGTCAATTATCTTTAATTGTAATCTAATATTTACGGGTCCTATATCTTCTACGAAAAGGGTTTTCTGTTGAATATCTTCTTAACATGTAATCTACAAAATTATGAACTTTATTGCAAATAGCCATTCCAATATAGTTATGTAGGTGGCATAGTTTAAAAAATGACAATTATTTAAGCCTATCAGGTCACATAAAAACAAAACTCTCATATTTGTAAATTATAAATTGTCTCTCTTTAGAAACCTGTCTCAATACTTTTCGAACAGCCGAAGTAGAATATAAATTTGTGGAATGTGTATTTGTTACTAATAAAATATGTTGCTTCGGGTCAATTATCTTTAATTGTAATCTAATACTTACTTGTTCTATATTTTCCACGAAAAGGGTTGACTGTTGTATATCGTCATTCACACTCAACAATAACCCTTCAATGTCATCCGGTGCCAATAATAAGAAACCATCAGTGCCTACATCCTTGACCGATCATCGCCAGGTGAACTAATGCCTATGAGAGACGGCAAGAGAACTTTTAGACCTCCTTTGCCACGAGGAACCATACTAGACAAATGGGTGGTGTCCAGATCGATTCAAATTACTCGAGTCAGTGTCCCACGTTTTTTTTTGCATCCGCACCCCGTATGCGTGTGACAGGAGGCAAATCAGTGGTTGTCAAAGGGTTGTACAAAATGCCGCCAGCTTTCAATCATGAAAATAGCAGGTTTGAAATTCTTCCCCAATTTAGTGAAGAAATGTTGTCATGCTAGTCCTAGTACAAGCAAAAGATGACTGTGAGGTGTCCTCAAAAACAATGTCTGATCGTTACTCCCATCGTTCACCATAATGTCAGGAGGACTCGTTTCAAGTAGATATTGATGTTGCCAATTGTGAGAATAATCTCAGAAAGAATTTTATGTTATGTTCCAAGTAAGTTATTTTTTATTTTATTTTGTAGTCTTTTATGTATCTAAACCCTCTGCCACAGCTTTGGTTTTGAGTTCTGGCGATTTATAAAGAGGTCTGGTGGTTAGATCGATAAGAGTTGATATAAACATAGACATTAGTGCCTTATCGTACTATGACATGGAAATGCTGATCCAGAGAGAGGTTTTTGCTTCAAGAAGTAACTTGTAACAGATGCACAGTGAACGAGGCTGTAGACGCAGCTGGCAAATGACCCATTGGCAATCTTCCAGAAAATATAGAGAGAACTGGCAAGCAGTGGAGCAAATAAGAAATCGTTCAAAGAATACCGTTATTTTTCTACAGCATACACAGGCAAGAGCAATGAATATTTTATAATTGTTTTATGATTTTTTATTTATCACTATACTTTTTATTTCTTTTGATTTCAGTGGTTCTTCTCTTGGGGCTTTATTTTTTTAAATCAACAATGTTCTTTTTCTTTTGTATACAAAAGTAGGAGCAATGAATATTTTATAAATATGTAGTGCCTAATTTTGTGATATTTTAAATCTCATTATTGTTAAATAATTCTTATTCTTTCTATTTCGGTGTTTCTTCTTTCATGGCTTCATTTCTGAACTCATCTATTGTGTTTATCTGCTACTATAATGAACATTTTACAATGTCAATCTTGAAACTGCTATCTAATGACAAGCATCATGGAATATTTGATATCCTGTTTCTAGTAAAGATATTTTTATTAGCCAAAAGTGGCAACAAGTGTGTTAGCTCATACCATAAAATAATTGAAACATGTGTTAGCTAAAATCATCAAATTAATTGAAATACACCCAAAATGGTGTTTGCTCTTTAATTAATAATAATATCCATGAGCAAACTACTTTTTTCTTGTTTAAACAATTTAAAATTAATTTATAAATGTTTCCGATGTATGAATTGTAGGGTGCGCCGTTAATAATTTAATTTTTATTCTAAACCAAATATTATGAACTATTTACATCAGAGAATTGTATTTATAATTATCAAACAAGTCATTGTAATAATAAATATGAACACATCGGTACAATTTGACAGATACATCCCATTCATGTCTATCACCTTTTGGCAGTGATCGAGGAGATTTCTAAATTTCTTGTCCAACATTTGTCGTGTCAGTGATATACTCTCGAATTTCCTGCAAATAGCAAAATCTTTGTTGGATCTTTGGGATTCCATATAAAGATCCTGCAGATTTAAATCTACTGAATATGGTTGTAGAGGTATTGAATTTATGATCAGATTTTCCAGATGTTGTTCCACCAAATGGGCTTTATGGGTTCTCGCATTGTCATGCATTATGTAAATTCTTTCTGGAGGTTCATGTATTTCTATGACTAAATCGATTATACAAATATTCCAAGTATCTGTCAGTCTTTATTAAGCCCCATCTTTCAAAATCTCAAAATAAGATATACCAGCACTTTGATCTATTGATGTTTTGTAAATGTTGCAGTTAAAGTGGAAAATCCCTTAATGTTTACATACTAAATGCTAAAACGGGCTCACCTGTGTTATCTCTATCCATAATGAATTCTTAAATTTTAAACAGGTTCTCGAGATAAAACAGGTCCATTGAAAATTTGAAACAGGTAGGAGACTTGTTTTAAGTAGAATAATCAATAAAAATCAAATATGAACCATTATTTTGAATCTGTGTTACAGAAAGAATGACATTTTTAAATATTGCTAGAAAAGTCAAAGTCTATCGTGAACGCCAAAATCCTTTGAAATTATATGATGATGATGAACAGCTGTTGAAACGCTACCGTTTTGACAGAGACAGTTTTATTTAGATTACGAATCTCATACGGAATAATTAGTAACGGGATGCTTTTGGATCTGGCGGAGCTCTATCTCCAGAACTACAAGTTTGTGCAACTCTCAGATACTATGCAGCTTCAGGAGCAGTTCAACTTGGGATTTAGGATATGTTAAATATTTCCCAGTCGTCTGTCTGCCGGTAGATACCTCAAGTTTCCTCCGCATTGATTACTCATTATTTTTAGATTTTAATCGGCGATTAAGCTTTAGTCTTCCTTCCAGAATTCGGGGCTGAATGAATTTGTTACTTTCCCATAATGAATAATACACTTAGACACAATTTCTTTTGTTTTGGGAAGTATTATATGCCAAATATTCTGGGGGCTATAGACGGCACTCACATTAGGATCAGTTTACCTAAAGAACAAAAGCAGATTAACTGAAATTTCAGTTAAAGTGGACACTTAGGTAAATGAAAGCAGCGAACCACGTGACTCATGGATGGATATTGATTTATTGTAGTTTGCTTCGCTTGTAGGTAAATGAAAGTATCCAACAATTAGCCAATCAGGACTTAGTTAAGCAGTTAGCAGGCACGGCATCTCTCTACATTAACTAGTTAATGTCCACATTAACGGATTTTCCACTTTAACTGCAACATATACACATAAAATTCATTATTGTCACTCCAATAGACAGAGTTGTGGTGATTTACGACACCATCTAATGGACACGTAGACATATCTCTCCGTAGATTTCGATCAAAATTCAGATCTACTCCGAGGTGCCTTTCCTGATTTCATCGATCTTGTGCAGAAAATGAAACACAGGTAAATAGTTTTCTAAACATCAATCATGAGGCTGATCGTCCTATAAATATACAGAGGTCCGATTCTTGCTAGAGGTTTATGCAAATAAATCCATAGATTGAAAAATTAAATCTTAATTTATCAATCTATGGATTTATTTGTGTAAAAATTATGCAACTTTGTAAAGGCTCAATTTAGCAAATTATTATAAAAATAGTTGGATTTTATTTACTATAGAAAAGATAGAGATCCAGCGAGAGTCGGAACTCTGTATAATAATTACTCTACGGATTGTCCTATGTCATTCGCACCTCACAGCCCGAGTTTATTTGGCATTGCAATGAAGATCACTTAAAATTACCATAGACATATAAATTTATATCGTGAATCCTTTACTTTATGCGTAAACCATAGTTAGAATTTTTTCGTTGCTTAACTACATATAAATTCATTACAATTAATATTTTACTTATTGGAAAACGACAAAATGATTTCTCAAACCTATTTCAAATTATGTTTGCTTGTGTTGTTGATCCTATTTGTCATCATGGCTGGACAAAGCCAAATCACATGCACTGTGATGAATGACGAAGAGATTGAAATCGAAGAGCAAGAACCGCTGCAAGACGTATAGAGAAGGGCAGTAAAACTGTATAAAATTGGCTAAAAGATGTAGGTTAGCTTGTTAACATAGGTAAGTTCAATTTGGTTAAATTTATGTTTTATATAAAATCCATTAAATTACATCCAACAATAAAAGGTATGTCACTCTTTAATAAGGATTTTGTATCAACATCTGTTCTCAATTACTGATTTTTAAATACAAATGAAAATATTTTTGACGTGTTGATATTATCAAAAATGGCAAAAATAATATTCTATCAATCAGGTAACCTTTGATTATAAATATTTTCCAAACATTAATGTTGCTTGGTATTAGCCATAAAAACATATAAAAAATTTCAGTTGCAATTCACCAAAAAAGTTCAATCATGTGGTGATATTTCCAAATCAATTTTCAGTCAGAACTAAATTAGTTTGTCATAGTTTGTCGTATAAAAATTGTTAAAGATTTTTTGCAAGTAATCAATTTGCTAAATGTCGTTTTTTATTTTTGCTGTTGTTTTATTTTAGCATTGTGAGACGTGAGGATATGTGATTTTGTCCAAACGATGGACTTCGTAATTGGCAAATTGTTCTACATATATTCTACCTACTTAGCCATTTTTATTTATTTATTTCCATTTTATGTATTTAATAAAAATTTGATTTTCATAATACTTTTTAATTTAAATTTTCCAAAATAATTCATATTGGACATGGCTGATACACTTTTCGTAGATGTGGGGCTTGTTGTTAAATAATATGCACTTTATGGAAAACAACCATTTTGATGGTTTTACAATTTTAATCAGTAAGACGTGCATAAAGCAGTAACACTAGAATATCAAACTTTTGTAGGTACCTGATGACTGGATTTTCTTGTGGGGCTTTCACTAAGACATGTGCCAACTGTTTCTTTAAAAAATCAATCATTCTGTTGCAAGTAAGGAAAAGTACATAGACCAAATTGCTGAACATTTAATTGATTTACAAAAAAGTTTAAACCTTTGAAAAGTGACACAACAAATTGAAATCAATTAGACAAACATCAATTTTTGAACCAGATGACGAGATTGGCCTCTAGCTCGACCCCGAGATTGATATAAATCAATTTTTGTTCTATCAATCGATCCCCATATGTTTACAAAAGTTGAGCCCACATGGCTAGTTTGAAATCTATGTCTTAGAGAATTATGTATATTTGATTTCAGCTGAAGCACAAATCGGTGCAATCTACTCAGTTCACAGTGACCTGGAGGCCGCCCCTTGATGGCTGAGGCTGTCCCATCCCCACCTATTAGCTGCAGCTGCTGTTGTTGTTGTTGTTTCTGTTGTTGTATACCTACGGAACTTCCTTCAGCTTCACCCTCCTCCACCATCTCCAATACTTAAGGGACGCCTCGGGT
>JAUYWI010125694.1:0-10101 GCA_034780595.1 Parotoplana pacifica | reverse complement strand
GGAACCGGAAAGATTTTCGAAATGGCGTCACCAAGGCGCTCAAGGCGTATGGCACTTGATGATGATGATGATGATGAACCGTCTCCATTTTTAGTGAATACCACCTGTTTTTAAATGCATTGTTTAAAAATGCGTGACCAACATATTGCTTCGAATTCGCAGAATTGATGTTTTCTATATAGAAACATGCAATCATCTAGCGAGGGTTATTAATCTGTATTCAGTTTGATCAAGAAAAACAACCGAATGTGTTTAATTAGGCATATCATCATCGTTAGGGGTTTTTCAATTTAAATACATTTTTTCTCTTAGAATTAATGTAAATCGCTTTCTAAAACAATTTTAAGTCTAGAATGTGACTCATACTTTGTGGCATAGAGACGATGGTACAAATGTGCACTTAATCCCCTGTTATTTAAGGATAAGTTCGATATGTGGATAGATCATAGAAATAGACTTGTTTTAGAAAAGCGAAGCAGTCCAGTTCTGTGGGATAGATGTATTGACACATCGTTTAAACTTACGAGATAATCTGTCATTTAAACTTATGACAATGTGGTCCAACCAAAAAAGGTATTGCTATCGATTTACGGAAATATTCTTCAACAGTGTCAGCTGGAATAATATTTCGGTGTTGTTGTCTTCTATAAATTCTTGATTTAGCTGGTTCTGTCCCGACCTTGCTATCCATCCGAAGAGAGTGGACAAAGATGTCATGGAATCCATCTTTAAAGGTCGATCGCTCCAATTAAGTGAACTTAATTTCTTCAACCTGAAAATAAAAGCAAAATGAAGCAGCATGACTATCTACTAGAATTTATAATGTATTAAATTCAGCAAGCCTAAACTTTTGTATTCAATAGAGAAATAATTAATTTACCACGAAGCAAGACCCTCTGTGCAAGGTGAAGAGCCATATCCTCCATGAGGTAACCCTGGTGCTACTGAACACAGCGGATCTAGAGTCGACCACTCGAATAAGGGTCCCCAAACCTAAGACGTTCTCATCGTGTTGAGAGGCTGAATAGCCAAGGGTAACTGGTCTCAAACGGGAGCAGTCGGATTTAGTGGACATGTCCGGCTGATGACAAGCATAGCCTATATGTCCCAGCCCCATCATGCTCATCTCTTAGCTGGTGGAAAAAACGGTTTACTCCGAATCCCCACTGGTAAAACCACACTTATGATCTCTCCTACATTTAAATCCTCCTCGATGTACCGCTGTCCATGTGCAGGTGCAGGTGACACTGGGTTCTCCAAGGTGCAATGGGTGCATATCAATTCTCCAAGGCTCTCCCAATACCACTCATACAAAACGAAGTTAGTAATTGCTGCAATTTTGTTGGTGACATCCCAATCCGAAAATTAGCCTTAGTGCTTGTCCTCATGAAGACCATAACTGATGATTTCTAACTCTTCCACAATGAAAGCAAAAGATTGGCAGAAATGTTGATATGCAGTGTGACGTTCGGCCCTTCTTGTTTTGCTAATATCAATGATTGAATTTCTTAGCGAAGGATCATCTCGAAATACAAATTTGACTATCGTCTCCAACAAACCACTTCTATTTGTGCTGTATAAAAATATGAATATGACTTCATTCGATCTAATACATTTTGAACGGCGGACATTGAGCAGCATTGCCCTTACAACTATTTAAGCAAATGGCTATGGCTATCAAGGACTTCAAGAATTTCTTTACCAATTAACGCCCCTGTTATCCCTTTCATTTTCGGAAAATGTGATAAATTCTTCTAGGATATTTTATCTGATACAGAAGGCCAATTGCTCCTAGTTATGAGATGTAACCTCCTGCCAGAATAGTGCAAATTTTAGGGTTATCATCTTGAGCTAGTTCCTCGTTCAGATCTATTATCGCAATGCGAGAAGGCTTCAACAATCTTGGGAAGAATGCTTCAAAAGTTTTTCCGTTTCGTGATCAGGAGACTAGCACCAGAAACATGCATTTGAATTTCCTAGTGAAGATTTGAAGTCTAAAGCAATCTCCATGCATAGATTGTGGCTGGGTAATATATGGTGGTCGTTAAATGTTTGTCTAGCGTTATGCCATCTATTGAAAGGAACATTAATTAATTGTCCTTTTCCATGCCGTTTTCTACAAAAAGGTTACATGTAAACGAATATGATGGGAACTCTAGGGTGACTCGTCACTTCAAAAAATGCGGAATTTGGTGACGAATCACCCCCTGGCTAAGGTCATGAGGAAAATATTGCATTGTTCCTATATAAAACTATTAGTTTTCAATCTTAAAATTTATAGCAATAGTTGACTAAATTACAATATTTTATAATTTGAATCCCTAAAAGAATTGCTTCAAAACAGTTAGGAAAATATTTGTGTCAAGAATCCTTTAGATATATTTAAATAGGAAAATGGAAAACTTAATTTCCTAATAAACATGAACAATCCTTTGGAATGCATATATATTTTGCATATTTATTCTTTATCTGGTATGTTATAAGTGAAAGTATGTAGAATAAAATCTTTACTTGCAGCAAACATTCAAAATAAGAAATAAAAAATAAAATCTGTCAAGCCTTCGACGCTACTAACATCATAGTATTGAATGTAATCTAACCAAAAGATGGGTCAAAATATAAATATGGCTTCAACATAAAAACAACTCCTTTTAAGATCAAATCAAAACTATTTAATCATGTGCATCTTGTTCTACACCCAAGCTGAAGCATGATAAGATGGTCAGTCAAACTCGGTGATTGTAAGTACTATCTAGTATATACAAAATCCCTGAAACTGTCCAGTCAAAAATGAAAATGTAAAATTGTTAAAATGCAAAACAATAACAAAATATGGTACAGGACTTAGGACCCAGCAGTGAGTTTAATCTGTTTTATGTGCCAAGTAAAAAAGGTATAGCTTTATCCAAAGTCAGATTGTGGGATCAGACACGTTAAAAATGATTGAATTCAATTTTTAGGGCAAAAAATCATTCCAAAACCATTATTACATAGAAACATTATACATAGAAACAATTATAAGCTATTTTGAATCAAATAGAGCTATTTAAAAGTGAATAAATTCATGTTTTTAAAAATAAAAACAATTTTTATGGACCTACCCTACTATTCTGAGCCTCATAGATCGGTATCTATAGAAGTGAGGCATCCAAATTTCTAAGGCATTATTTCTAATATCTTTCTAATTTTAAATATTTAATTTGAGAAAGATACGTAGGATATTTAGTTTGCATTTTAGAGCCATTTAAGTGATTTTGGCTAAAAATATCAAATATTTGCCTAAAAATGTGATAATCAATAATATTTTCAAGTAATATTTATGGATTTGTGTTACTAAGTGTCTAGTGGATTCAAATCGGACAAACTTTAATTCTTTCAAAAAAACCTTCTGTCGATGAATCTTTGCAAATTTTAGCCCAATCAATCGACTGGAAATATGAAATCCTAGCGGAGTGGCCACCCCCTAAGTCCGTTGCCTATGTGAAAATATGTTAGTTCTCCAAAGGGTCGTGGAGATAATTATGGTGATGCTTAAAATTCATGAATCTAATTTAGGCAATTTTTAGCTGTTGTAATGATTTGGAGAACAATTTAAGAAAAGATAGGTGAAATAATTAATCTGCTGCTAGAATATGTATTGTCAATTTAGTTAAATCCATTATTAATATTTTGGAGTTAGGTATTTGAGATGTGTTCAATTGGTCTTCCGTTAGTTATAAATAGACACACAATACAATGGTTTCTAATTAAAAATGAATACATCCCAAATATCCCCATTAACAGAATTTTAAAATCTTTATTTGTTTGCTATAATTTGTATTACTATTTTCTACAATCTTTTAGGGAATGTAATTTAAACTTTGTGATAACAACCAATAAAATGGATGTTACAGTAATTTGTTTATTGTGTAGGTAAATGATTCAAATCTACATTTTATTTCCACTTTTATTTTTATAGCTAGCTATTTGTCAAACATAGACAAGAAAGGTTAAAATGGGATTATATTTTAACTGTTTAACTGGTAAGTTATTTATTTCATTTGTTCAAATATAGCAGATATGTAAAACCTTCCTACGAAGTCAAAAAATTAAAGTTTTATATAAAATACAAGACCCAATCAAACATCCATAAAAAATAAAAATTGCAAAATGAAAACTTATTAGGTAAAACCATTGAACTTTAACTAGCTCTAGTTCAATGGGTAAAACAATATAAGTTATCCACTTTTATATTATTTAAATATTCTAGGTAGATGAATTTCAATAACATTTTTGTTAGAAATTTGTTTTTATATGATTAGAATGGAAAAATGAAATGTCCATGTTTTCTTCATGGTTCTTTAAAAATACCAATATGGTATAAAAATCGATTAAAACTGTTATTTTTTTAAAATATTTTATGTGAATTCAATATCTACTTTTAGTGGTAGTTATAATTTCTATTCTCATAGTACCAAGGCCATTAAAAAAATATATAAAAGAATCCATAAAAAAAACAAGTACATAAGTATTTAATTAAAAAATGGGTATGACATTTACAAGATCCGTTAACATGTTTCTCCTTGGTTTGCCTTGTCGTTTTTTTACTAGAACCTTTAGTAACTGTTTTCAGTAGGTCATTTCTTCTCAATATGTGACCTATCCAATTTTTCTTACGCTTGCATAATTGTACCTAGTAAGTTCCTTTTTCCAGAAATAACGAAACATCGATGTCGAATTTCTACAAAAGACATTTTAGATCCTCAAACAACTTTCAACATTTTCTTGATTCTTTTTGGTACAGACATGTCCCTTTTTGGCTATCATGAGTACTAGACATCCAATTTTTGAATTTAGAAATACTTATATACCTATTAAAACCAATTATGGCCCCATATAAAATCTAATTGAAAAGCCTGTAGATATTTTAAAGGCCTTCACATTGAATTGTTTGTTTTAAATTTTAGTTATTTGTGTATGGATAATTTGTCCTTCTATAATTTTTTCATATATTTTGATGGATGAAAAATCAGGTAAGTTATATTTTTTATAAACTATCATGATTAAAAGTGCGTATAATGCTTATGGTACAAACTTTTATGGAACTTTTATATGAAAACCACCTTTTCTTAAAGAAAATTCATATAACTTTTGTTTTGACTTCTTTTTCAGAAGGTTCGGTTCCAAACATTTCATACTAATTAATTCACAAGATAATTTTATTTCTTACTTTGAATGTTTGCTGCATTAAAGGTTTTATTCTATGTACATATATAATATATGCTAATTGATTGAATCTTTTTAAAGAAGTCGCAATATGTGCTAGATGGATAAAATTAGCCTGAGCCAAAAAGGTGGTTTGGACTGGAGATCTTTGGTCGCCCGATTAGGTCTATTGAATAGAGATGAAATATTATTGAAATGGATTCGTTTATTTTTATTGATTTAGAAGTCTTGAAAGATTGACATATAAATGTGTTTATTAAATGTCAACATAAACAAAGTTTTGGATTTACTATATCCATCCATACATAATAACTTAAAAAACATTATATTAATACTAGATTTTTTTGTAATTATATACTGTTTATATTCAAGATTTATATTGTTGTTAAAGAGATCTCGCATAAATAAAATTCATAATGTAAAGTAAATTTATTAAGAAAGAATGAATGACTTTATGTTATTAATAAGTTTAATTATAAAATCTGTATGGTCGATTTCAATATAATAAATATATAAATGTTCTATTTATATACCTATCTAAATTTAGTTTAATGAAAAAAAAAGTTTAAACTTTAAAAATCTATAAATGCTTAGTTTTACTATAAATTATGACATTGTTTTCTGTGCAGCCTGAAGCACTAATTAATAGTAATACGTTTAGTGCAAATAAAAAAAACACTCCAATCCTGCCTGTAGTATGTATTAACTTTGAAAATATTACAGAATAATATAGCAAGACCAAACCTGCCTATTAAGTAATATAGAAAGTATTCTATCGTACAATTTCAAATTATATATTTTTGAAAATAACCCTTATGTTAATATCAAAATTTCGTACTACTTCGACTATACTGACTGCCAACTTACGTTCGTTCGGACAAATGTCACACACTCGCTAAATAAATTGGATCTTACAAACACATCGATTTACTCGCAGTGCTACTTTTCTATAAAAGAACAGCCAAATTTTTAAGATAGGTGCTTGAAATTTAAATCCAGCAAAATGATTTTTATATTTTATATGATTTTTATTATTAGCAGACTCGAAATAAAAATAGTCATCTTTATGTACATATTGTATGTACATTGAACACGAGAAACATCCCCAAACAGATAAATCGTTGTATTTTGGTGTAAAAAACAACATGTCTTATCTCAAATTTGTATCTCAATGTGTATCTCAACTATTTATTTTGTAAAATTTTCATACATGTTTTCAGGCCTCATGTAAATTTAATTATATTTTACTATATTTATTTCAGACAAAGAAATCTTGATACCACTATTAAAAACAAAAATAAAGCAAGAAATTGCAAATTCGGAATTTTTAAGCCCATATATTGACAAATATTTGAAAAGGTAACTTTATTTGTATTTACTATACAGTTAGCTAGTGGCGTACCTACTCTCAGTACTAAAGCAGAAAAGTTTGATATATTATAAAAGAGATGTACGCACTAATCTATAGCATTTAGGGCTTTTTCCAAATTTTCAAGAATACTGGCTAGAATATTTTGGGTGAGTTTGTTTGTTTACTAAAATTTAAAAGTTAGAAAATTGGAAGATCCTATTCATTCTGATTGAACTGAAATTTCACCTCCACTGGAGAGAATCTTTCCTCTTTCTAATTCTAGTAAGAATACATTATACAAAAACACCAACACTGTATAGTGTTAGTTAGCAAACATAAACTCACCCATTTGTACTCGGACTGATAGTGTGATTGCCTACAAGAAAAGTGAATGCTCTTTGAGAGAAAAGGCTAGGTAGATTTATTCTCGAATAAAAATGAATTTATTATACTTTTTTTTAAAAACAAGTCTACAAATTTTATAGCAAGTTAAGCATTCAGTTTGTATTTATTTTATGAGCATTTCCTGACTAATTTGTTCGTTATGACTTTATTTGTGAAAACAAACATACAACGGAACTCCAAAACACATTCTCTATGGCGTAATGTGCAAACATGTTAAAATTGATTTTTCTCTAGTAAAATATTTAATTTTGTAATTTCATAAAATACAAATAGGTAGATATATAAGGCGTGATAGGTCATATATTTCGTACCCTACGATGTTTAAAAGCAAGTGTCAGGATTAACCATGAAGGCAAACTAATGCTTTATCTCAATTTTATTTTTAAAACAGTGAAATATTAAAATTTTCAAATATTCAAAGATCTTACTAAATTTTGTTGCAGACGAGTACGAATTGGAACGCCAATCCATAGCAACAAGAAACATTGCAAATTTTCTCAAACAACAACAAGTTTATAATAGTTTGACTGCATAAAACCGTAGTTACCATCAATGAATTTTTATTTTATTAACATAAACTTAGCAACAAGTAAATTTTATAGACATACCTATCTAACAAAACTATAATTTTATATCTCATTTCAGTGGCGCCCCAGACCTTTCAAAGAGTGTATGCACTTTTTTAGGGGCGCTTAATTTGGAAAACAATATTTTTTTAAATCTCTGGCAATTGTAGCTATCTTAAAGAGACTACCCAACCTCTTCCTTCAAAATGGTCTCCTAAACATTAGTAATTTTAAAATAGGTAATATTGATTTTGGTTGATTAAATATTTATTGTTTAAATGCAAGCATCAAACAAATTAACATTTAAGTACATATGTAAAAGTAACGTATACAGGTATAAGTTCATATATTGTAAAAGGTACCATAAATAAAATAGTATAAAACTTAGTACCTATAGGTGTGGTATGTATGTGTTAAAAGCACTTAAATAGTTGTTTTTAATAACTATTTTGTCATGAAAAAGTATGACTGTGATCAAATAAATATAATAAAACACTTAATTATGCATTTTGATAAATATTTTTGACCACTCAAAATATGATTATTTCCCGATTCAAAAGAGAATTGAATTTATATGGTTGGCCATAGTAGGTTTCAAATAACAGATTTAACGTTGATGTTTCAGTCTTGTGACTTTATGACCTACGTAGGTAAATAGACATGATTGTAAAACTAATTTGTATGTATGTACAACATTTTATTAGTTTGCTCAAAAGTTATAGGTTTCAATTCTTTTGTGCTATCAAATGAGCAAATTACTTTTTCTATGTCAATATCTCTGTCTTGATGAATGTTTATAAGAGTAAGTCCTGTTAACCGTTCGTCAGTCATTGTACTGCAGAAATATGTCTTCAAGCCTACTGTTCAAGTGTACTGAACGAGCGTTCAGCTGTGGAAGTTGAAACTGGCATAGTTGCCAGAATATGTATGAATATTTGGAGATAGGAAAGTCTCAGTGCAGCAGGAATGTCATTAGACAACGAGATACGAGATACACAGAGTTTCCATAACTCAATTTTAATGGGGCTTTGTACGCAAATGCATTTTATCAATTCAAACCTTAGTACCATGTATCAACACCATTTAATGAACATTACACTTAGAAACTTGTGTTAGGCATGCCAATAATGCCTAGTAACAAGGATTTGTTTTGCACATTTCCCCATAAAACTATGACATAAGAATTTAACCACATAAAACATTATTTACCTATATCATCTTTCATATAATCGATTTTCCACTTGACGACTGTTTCTAGGGACACTAATACCTCTTATATAGCAACAAATAGTTTATGTATCTTAAATGGTTTAATATTTTAATAATAGGGTTCCGGCTTACATTAATAAGTATTTTTAAGTGTTGGACGGAAAACAACCTCTTTTTTAAATTCGTATAATGAATATATTCTAAAGAACGTGTTAAACTCTTAGCATGAAATATACCGGGTATCTTAAAAGTCTTTGCGGATTTAAAACTTATTGCAATGAGATAATGTATGTACAATATTGTGTTGATATAATCTATCAATATCTAGTATTACTACTATGAAATGGTCTGCGTAACTTTATGAACAAAATGCGTTTCAATCGTTTCAATAGAAATTTGAATTTAAATTATTTAAAAACTCAACAGCGACATAAAAACACAACGATTTGTAGAGCATTAGGTAGTTTAAATCATGGAATAAACAATTAAAGAGAACATTTATGTTGCACCCTGTGCGATTGCATTTCAGACCTGCCATTTAAAAAAGTAGTGGAATCCTGTAGATCTTCCTGAAATGGGTGCTGTATTCAGGGTGATCAACCATCGAGGGCACGCGGGTCATATTTGAAGGCAAACATAGCAACGTTTGTCCATTATTACCAACTTTTTATTTTAACTCTATTTGGTTCACCTTAAATTTGTATCGTTAAAGTCTGCCTTGGCTGCATCGATCAAACAATGATTTTTTAAAGGTCGATTAGATTGTTAGAAAAATACTCCAAAATAAATTTTATGAATTAATTAATCTCCTAATTTTATCCCATATAAAAGTTTACCTTTATAATTTGGGCTTATATTTTGCTCCCCAATCCTAAAACAATGTTCTGGATCGACCCCAGTGTATAATTGTGTCAATATTAAAGACAAGAATGCAAAATCTTTGCTGGCTGGAACGGCGAACTAAAACAGTTGGAATTTTTTTTAAAAGATACTAAAATGGGTTTGTATATTTTTTAATTTACTAGTGGACATCATTTTAAAAATTGTCATTCAATTCTAACGATTAATATTTTGAATTAAAAGTTTGTTCGGCCGGCGCGGCACATGGTTAAATCCTTCAGAAATACAGAGAATAAACCGTTTTTAAAAAGGAAAATTTTGTAATTGGTTGCCAAACGCTCTATTTCTGCCGTTTGTGTTAATTCTGAAAGGATTTTGTGATACACAAGAATGGGTAAAAAACGGGAGATTTTTGTACTATTAATGGAAATCCGAGAGATGTTGTGTATTCTATCTATAGTGTTCTGCCGAATTAGTTATTAGGCAGGTTCAATTCTATGGCATCCACTTTCTCCATCCTTCTCG
>JAUYWI010125683.1:0-10101 GCA_034780595.1 Parotoplana pacifica | reverse complement strand
ATAATAAAGAAGTGTTAGTCTCCCATAGCATAGATTACTACCTGCAGCTGTAGAAAATTCATCTGCTACTTATATAATTTTTAGGAAGATATATGTTTTAGCTTTTTTATTTACAAATTATGTTAAATAAGGACATGTTTTATTTTGTCAGCTTATATGAAGCAATATGATGAAAAAACTGAATACGGAATCCAAATCACCTAGAAAGTGACTCTTCATATTGGGAACTATATTTTGTAAATGTTTATATTCTGAAAAATACAAATTACTGACTCAAAATTATTTTTGTATTAACATATTAATAATTTATATTTAGTTTTCTTTGTAGTACACAGAAAACAATGTCACCAGACTGTCTTGCAGGTGACACACCAAGTGTGTCACCAGTAAATATGTGCCCCTCATGACACGCTTATATCCTGAGGACACAGTAAATTTCTCCACTTTGTCTTTCCGCTCAAAAACAATATTGGAACTTTGCAAATTTCATATATATAGCAAAATCATGAAATATTTGAAGAAAGATTAAGAGAGTGGATGCCCTAGAATTCGGCAGAGCACACAGTCGATAGGTTCCATATTACCTACAATATCCAACCAAATATGATTTCATGTGATACGGAAGTTATTATAGAATTGGTTTGAAGCTAAGCTTCTTTAGGGAGATTGGAACCATTTTAGTACATGGGTATTGACAAATTGTTGGGCAAAGGATATTTTGTAATTAGGTGTACCGTAAAATACATTTGTCACCTATGTATAGTATTAGCTAAATAATTACTTTTGTATCACTGTATTTATGTGTTACTTAGAGTAGTATGTAAAACCCTGTTAATCATCAATTGGTGAAAAGAAAATGTGAAAAGCAGAAATCTAATATATATATAGTTGCCTTGATCGTATAAGTAAAGAAAACGATCAACCGTTGACTTGTTGTTCTTACTGTAGTCTTGAGACTATCCCCTAATTACAAACACAAAAGTAGTGTAAGCAAATCACCACTCTGCTCATATTATTTGTGTGCAAGTATTAAAATTACGTCATAATACATATTATAGGTTAATATCCATAACGTGGTTTAATTGTTATATGCCTTATAATTAAGTTCAGCCCAATAGAATAAAGAACACATTCATTAATTTTAATACATAGTTAACAATAAAATAGAATTAAAATGTAATATATGAATGTAAAATGTAATACCTATATCTTATTCATGTCCGTGCAACATTCCTATTAATAATAATAAATTGTAATTACATTGTTAAGAGTAAAATATAAGATTAAAATATAATAAAAGTGTAATATTGTGAGTAAAATATTATGTAACCAGAGAACATTTATCATTATAAAATGCATTAGGCATATTTTACTCATGTATAATGCAACATACTTATCGTCTTACATGTACTGTATTTGTGTTAATGTCACGTTTGCATACACTCGCAAATACTACTTGTATTTTAGAGAATCATAAAAGGGATGAAAATCACTTAGCATGAGAGACTTTTGTTCTTGAAGGTGTAAACATTTTTTATTGTCAATTTGAATAGATCCAGAGTAGAGCTGAATTTTGTGGGCAAGGACATTGTCACGATGATTTTTGGGCAAATCAGACCACTCGTAGGCGAAAGATAATTTGTATTTTATATTACCGGTTGGTCACAACAGGATCACCCACTTTCCTACTGGGCTGAAATCGCTGAAAAACATGTGATCCAAGTAATGTACATTGTAGGGACGTGGATACTTTCTCGCTGTTTTAATTTGTCTGACGTAGTCCGCTGGGAAGTAAATATCGACATCCTTAAGCTTTCATTCTATACAACCATGCACGGAGTCGACCTCCATTTGGACCACGTCGTTGGAGACGAGGATAGGCACATTGGATCACGTCATTGAGGAGAGATGCTTTAGTCCATGTCGTTGAGGACAGGAGGAGGACCACCTTGTAGAGGATAGTATGGAGGATGGGCATCTTGGACCACGTCATTGAGGAGATGAGGGTAGGCACCTTGGACCACGTTGAGGAGAGGAGGGACACTTTGGAAAACGTCGTTGTGGACAGGAAGAGGATTGCCTTGGACCATCTTGTTGAGGAGAGCAGGATGGGCGTCTTGGTCAACGTCGTTGAGGAGATAGGATGGGTGTCTTGGGCCACGTCGTTGGAGACGAGGATAGGCACATTGGAGGGACACTTTAGTCTACGTCATTGAGGACTGCCTTGGACCACCTTGTAGAGGAGAGTAGGATGGGCCCATTGGACCTTGGGTGGGGAGTGAATTTAGTTGCTCGGAGAGTACTGAGGCCTGATCAGTGTGTATTTTCTTCTTTTAACAGTGAGATATCAGGTAGAGTGACATCAAAATCAAAAGAAACATCATTCTTTTAACAGTGTTCCCGGTCCAAGTAAACCTTCAACTTAAACAATTTCTTCTGAATGTCTACATGATATTAGAATTAATAATTATACTCAAACATAAAACATAAGATGTATTGTTAGTTGCATAATATATTACTGAGTTATTTCAATTAAATAAGCTATTAAATTTGAAGTAGTCGTTTTATCTGTATGTGTGTACACATCGTCTTTTCGATACACTCATTAATGCAGAACGGATGTTTGATCACGGCTAATTTAACTCTGTGTTGTAGATCGGATATTTAATTATTTCAATTTTATACCATTTATAAAAATAATTATTTAGTCAAATAAATACATATGATGTATTGTTACCTATATTATCCATTTATGTATAAAAGTGAAAATCCAAAATTTGTCAGATCGGATATTTGATCACGGGGCTGACATTCAGCTTTATTAGAAGCAGCCCAAGCCGAACGATTGGAACAGTTTGTGACGGTCATCGATTGTTATCTCTCTGACTAGGATGCTACACGTTCAAAAGTGGAGAAGCTGGGTGATATTGATTTGTTGGTCAATAATGCTGGTACTATAGGAATGCCAATGCCTTTTTGTGAACGTAGCTAGAGAAGCAATCGACGCCGTGTTTAACTTTAATTTGAAAGCAGTCTTTAATATCTCACAGGTAAGATAAAAATTAATTTATAAATATTTCCTATAACAAAAACCGTAGAGGAAGTATTTTATATAACGTGATAAAAAGTGGCTAAGCATACTATAAAATATTTCGTTTAATAACTATCAATTAAGATCAGAAATGTTAATCTATTGCTCAGTGGTCTTAACATCCCATTTTTGTCGATTGTTTTACAGCTGAGAACACAATTTTACTTCATCCTATTACAATTTTTATAAATCGATATTCAATATTTTCAGTCATGTCAAAACCATTTGTATTAATTTTTAGATTGTTGCTAAAAATTTAATTTGATGACAAGTCTCTGGATCAATAGTATACATGTATCATCTGTTATAGGAAGCCAAAGAGCTTTTCAGAACGTCCCAATTTACACTGCTTCCAAAGCTGCCACAGATGGACTCTGCAAATCAATGGCATTGGAGTTGGGATGTCATAATATTCGTGTCAATTGTTTCAATCATGCAGTACTTTGTCTCGACTGAATTGTCGAAAGTTATTTGTCTGTTGAAACTTCAAAAAGTTTGTTGTCTCGAACCCCACTTGGTCGATTTTGTGAAATTGAAGATGTTGTTAGTGGCGTTCTTTTTCTCTTAAGCGATAAAAGCAGTATGATAACTGGGACGTACCTGCCTATTGACGGTGGAATGTGGGCTGCATAAAAGAACGCTAAAAATTTCCAGCAACTGTTAAACTAAAGGCTAATTAATAAATATATCTTTTATGTAACGTTCATTAAACTTTCGTTTACCTGAATTCAGAAAAACGAAAGTTCAGAGATATTTTGTGATTATTATCGAAACATGTTAAAATACATAAATAAATGTTTTGAAATATGTTCACTTTTTTATGAACCTGCCCTCTTTTAGTGGACCTCATTGCCCAGCATCTATAAATGTGAAACACTCAATATGCCAACACTTTATTGCTGATTCCCTCCAAATTCTAAGTTTCAAATTTGAGCAAGATGGAATGATTCGTTTGGATTTTAGAACCACTTAAGTAATATTTGCCAAAAGTGATATTGCCTAAATAGTCGATAATCAATATTCTTTTACAAAAAAATTCTATGCATTTGTATTTCTGAGCGACAAATGGACCTATACAGCAAATTTATTAATCAATTGGACAAACTTTAATTTTTGGGCCTGATGGCGCCATTACACTTTAGCTCGGCTATAATTTTTTTGGGGGGCAAGTCTTATTTTAGACCCCTCCCCCTTTTTTCAATAGTGAAAAAAAGATCCCATCCCTCTTTTTACCTCTTCCTTCTACCCCCCCCCCCACAAGAAGTGCCAGTTCTCTCAGATGCCTGAAAACGTACACCAGAGCTTCAATGGGTGTGGAGCGTTTAAGTGCATTAGCCTTGTTGCATATTCATTTTAAGAAAAAAATCAATATGGAAGAAGTCGCTGGCATTTATAGTAAATTGCATCCTTGCAGACTTGAATTCGCATCTTTGTTATAAACAGTTACTTTGAGTTCTCGTTTATAGTTGATAGTTACTACTTCCAGTGCACCTCTTGATGCTTACTTAGGCATAACATTTTAGAAACTTTAATTATTTTATAACATTAAAATATTCATTAATTTAAACATTCCATTTACTTTGCTTGTTTCGATTTTTTTATGATTTGGGGAGTATACCTATATATTTATAACAACCATGACACTCCATATGGAGATTTGGTTCCACTTAATAATGTACGCAACCCCTCGCCAGATCCGCCACATAATTTGGTCAACCTGCATGGCGGTACAGTGGCAATTATAGAATACAGAAGGATAGTCTGTAAAACTACATTATGACATTTAAAGTCAGAAAGACCCTTTACTGAGGAACCACAGACGTGGAGGATCCGATTTTCTAATACCTACATGATTTTAAATAACCGCAGGGTTTTTCTATTGGATTTATAATCATCGAGAAAATCAGATCTATATAATTGAAAACAAAATCATAGGTGTTCCCATCCAATTTTCACTTTTAGGTATGTAGTATGGAGAGAAAATCTATTCTCACCCGGGGAAGTATGGCTTTTTTGAAAATGGTACATTGTTTTTATTTTTCACAGACATTTGAAATTACTTGTCTCAATGTAGACCTTGTACCTATTATTCGTGTTAATGATATATGTATCTAAACTTAAGCTTCTGTTAGTAATTGGCTAATATAGATGATTACCTTCACAGATTGAAAAACAACACTTAGAATCTTGGGAAGTTAAATAAACATGGTAATTGTTTGAACTTTTGCTTACAGATTATGTACCTACTTATTTATGTTTATATATAAACCGGATCTACTGAGTCAATGTACAAGTTTATTGAACCAATTAAAATTTATGTACACAGACAATGAACTATGTGACAGTTGTAGTTTCACTTGGTTTGGAGTTTTGTAGATCTCTCAGTAAAAGAAACATTCATTGGATAATTGGTTGGTTGTTTGGTGGGTTGGTTGGTTGGTTGGTAGCCCTGGAACTTCCCTGCGATTGTTTGTCAGTGATAAACGTGATCTAACTACGAATTACAGATTTAAAAACAACGTCAATAAGTTTTCACTAATTTCCGAACATTGTCAAGCAATGATTGATTTTTGATATTACGCCTTTGTAACTAGCACACGGGTTACCTAATTAAATGTGAACAATCTACAAAATATGTGCAAAACCTAAACAATAAATAATATTTGCTAATAATGATTTCGAAGTTACCAGCACCCAATATGCTAATTCACTCTCTGATGATTCTGCTTTTGTTTTTAAGCGGCTGTGCTCCCTCGGATGTTGAGAAGGCTCTGTTCCGGTCACTTTTCTCCACCTACGATTCGACGGTACGGCCTGTGAGAAACTCGTCAAGAGCCGTGCAGATCCATTTTACTGTCACCATCAATAGCATTCTGGATGTGGTAAGCTGGATTGGGTAGTTTAATAAGAATGTGTCGTAGGGATATCTCTTTTTTGTAGTTTAGTAGTGTTATCTGACCAGTGAATCGGCTCTAGATTTAGTAAATACCACCAGAAGGTTATTACCATAGAGTAATAATTATACAGAGGTCCGACTCACCAGTTTTCAAATGAAGCAGTTGCGAAAAGTATCAAATTGTGTGTAAATTAATAGGCGAGGTTAAATCGGAAATATCTTGTAAACATTTTAAGCTTTAAAATAGTTATGCCCAAAAAACTGCATTTTCTCCTATTTCTGCAATGTTAAAAAGTAGGTAGGTAGTTGTATTTCAATTAGAATTACGTAATCAAGTAAATTGAAATTTGTTGTAGTTGGCTTTATTCACTCACTTGTTTCGGTTCGCCTTCATCACATCTATTCAACTAAAAATAACAAAATGGTTTTATGCTGCATATAATACTAATCCTAACCCTAATCCATTTGGTGATATTTTAGACGATTTTTATTGTTGTTAATACCAATATATTAAAAATTACATGTAAATAGCTATTTGTAGAATATAAACAATGTAGATTTCGAAATTGACGAAATTCTATGAAATTTACAAAGAGTTGATTCTCTGTATATAATTATTACTCTGTGGTTATTATTGAAGCAGTCAAAAATACAGAATAATCGTTTACATATTTAATACTGTATGGTTAAAAAGATGAAGCATGACAAATTTGTGCCGACCGAACCGTCTGCTATGTGTCCCCAGTATTCCATGGCAGCTGATTTTAGAAAAATGGTTGTAATGTGACAGATAGAGAGATTTGAAGAAGGACCCCTCTGGTTAAGTAACGCTTAATAAGGAAAAGTTTCGAAAACATTAAATTAATAAACTGAGCTATAAATCAATCGTATTTTAGATAAATTATTTCAGATTAGTGTTCTTGTATGGTACTAGTGGCTACCACACCAATTCATATTTTAACAAAATGTACTTTTGCATCTAATCACGTCATCGGCCATAACTCTTGGTCCTTCCTTTATCGGATTTTTCTAAACCAACAATTTTCGTCAATATATGTTTTTTTAACATAACATGTGTACCCTGTTTCAACCTAATTGATTATTTGAAAAATGCTTACAATCACTTTTTGTCACCCTGTATCACAAAAAATATTTAAAAAACAACAGAAAAATATTACAAAACTTGTCAACATTTTTTAAGTTTGTATTTAGAATTACAATAAATATGAAGAATTTGCTTTTGAAGATCATTTTATGTGAACCGTTATGTATAAAACTTCAAAAACTGAATTCACTACCAGAAAAATACTATGAAGTTTTGCCAAATATAAAATAAAAAACAAATAAGGCAATAGTCAATTGACCCTGACAAAAGGCTGACTTAGCAGATCTTCCTAGAAAAAATCCTTAGCACAACTCCAAACAACTAATGATTTACCCCTTTTTATTGGGTGGAGATAAGAAACTGCCGAACCAAAGCTCATACTACTTAGGTATAAAACATATTAATCGTTAGGTTTCCATATTCTTAATGTTTTCTAGAAAAGGATTCTCAGTTTGCCATCCTAAATAAATACCCTCCAAATAAATATTTTTTAGTATAAGCAGTATGTATATTTACCAGACATGATAGTTCAATTATTAAAAATTCAGCTCCATTAGACAACTTCATTTCTTTTCAGAGAGGGTCATGTGATTTTAGCAGAGTCCGTCTAAAGACAATTTATTGATTTATAGTCTTAATTATTTTAATGCTCTATTGATGTGGTTTTACGCCGTCTTCCAGCCATAGACTGTGTTTGAATTTTATTGCTATGTAAATTTCAAGCGTAAAACTTAAGCATTTGTAGTACAATTTAAATTCCTAAAATCAACAACTAGTAAACTTGGCCAACGATTCTGACAATTATAGTTCGGTAATTGTTTTGGTAATTTGTCTCGTTGCGGAATTTTATAACAAGATACACACAATAGTTTATTCTCCAACTTTCTAGTTTGATAACTCAATAGCACAGATCTTCCCAATGTTCGTATCTATAATTTTTCCTTTAGAATTGAGAATAGAATAAAATATCAATTCATTTTTTTCAGTACAAGAGATTTAGAGTCTAAACGCGTAGATTGGAAGTCCCTATTAACTTTTTTGAAGAGTTTCATCTTCGTCGTTTTGTAAAGACTGATGGACAGATGTCGAGATTTAATTATCCCTATTATAGAGTTTTCTTGATAAACAACTACAAGTGGTTGTGGAGATTGGTTATCCATTCCAATTTCTACAGCCGTGTTACCTGCATACATAGTTTTGTTTGTTTTAAAATCAACTAACCAGTTTAATGTCAAAAGATCGATACACAGAGTAAGACGCCAGAAGATTTTTATAACTGTGCTCTAAAAAAAATATTGTAACAATTTTGACTGTGGGATGTGGGTGTTTAAATAATAGTCGTAGGCAGATTCTTGTGTTTGTTTGGTGTTCGTTCTCTAAAGGTGTTCTGATGGTTTGGCTTTTATTTATTATTTCTTTCAAAAACATAGAATTTCTTGTAGCAAAATACTGTGTTATGCGTTTCTCTAGGTAGACAACATTGGTAACTGCCAAGATCTGACTAAAATTGAATTTTATCTCCAAATATTCTCATTATGAATTGCCTTTGTCGCTAGTTTTTAATTTAAAAAAAGTAACTGTCATAGTTCAGAAGTAAAGATTATTTTGTGGATTATATTTATTTGGGTAGAAATTAGACAAAATTTTACAAACAAAAAACATTTCAATCGATTTTATAAAGAACTACCTGTTGTCCTGTTGTTCTTATTCGAAATTTTTAAATTAAAAGTTTGGAGGTTTGTTTTTTTGACTTTGCTGATATTTATTCGACGTTTGAAGTTTTATTCCTATACATACATAAAGCTTTTCTTTTCTTTTCTTTTCTTTGAAGCTCAGTATAATACTGTAATTCTAACGGAATTCAACATAATATACATAGATGATATTTAGCTGAATTTCATATTAGAAATTTATGGTCGTTGTTAGTCAATTAGAATTGTGTCACTTTGGGAATTGCTACCCGATCACCGTTACTTTTATTCATTGAAATTGATCAACGATTTGCTGTTAAAAAGTCATTGGCGAAAATAAAATTGATGTTCATAAATTTATCGTTACACGTCTTATAGGAAAATCATTATATTATTAATAGAAAAGTCAATATTAATACAGTTATTAAGACAATGGTAATGTGGACTATAGCCTTATAGAGAAAGTCGTTCCTACTGATCATCCTATAATATTACTAGGCTTATTGAGACGGCCGTGCCAATTTTTAAAATGAAATCTTATAATATTAACCAGATTTACTGAAAAAGTCATACTATTATAAAGTCTGTCATGTAAATCATAGTAATTCGATATTCTATCATGTTTTATGTGAACATTTGCTTTATTAGATAGATCTATTAGAGAAAGTTGTATTTATTATCTATAGAAAAAATGTATTTAAGAATAATAATACAAAATTGGTATACTTTGATAAAAATATACTACTTATTCATATTACTCGTAAATGATAGTCCAGGACAGCTGTTTCGGCCTTGTTGGACCTCATCAGCTAGTCATAATAACAGCCTGAGCAATATAAAATGTTCGTATATTTCATATCAAGCATAAAAGAAATGAAATTTTGCCAATTTTACATAAAGAGAGAAAAAGAAGAAGATATCTTTACAAAATAAAAGTTTTGGAAGCCTGTTTTTTTTTATTAAAATGCACTCAGGCTGTCAAAGCAGGTCCTGGCTACTTTAACCATTGATATGCTTAGACATGTCTCTGATTTTTGATTATCTGTAATTGTAGGTACCCAAGCCACTAGATACATATGGATATTTTACTACACTGTAAAGAAAATCCGTAAAAAACGGACAGTTGTCCGTGAAACAAAACGCCAGCCTACGGTCCGTTTTTTTACGGATTTTTTTTTACAGTGTATGGTTCATTTTGGTGCCTGACCTTGCCTCACCCTGTATTGTACATTGTATGCCTGTACAGGGTGTCCCATAAGTCTTTGAACCAAAGTCAGTATAGATAGAAATTTATTAATGATACATTTAACAACATTAC
>JAUYWI010125672.1:0-10102 GCA_034780595.1 Parotoplana pacifica | reverse complement strand
ATACAATACTACATGATGATCCATAAAAAAACAAATGATTTAGCAGTATGTATTTAGATGGATTTATTTACATCTATCCTCCACCTAATCTAATTGGATTACTCAATGACCAATCAAATTACAGGAATGCTTTTCCAAGTGATTCACCTGTAATTTGATTGGTCATTGAGAAATCCAACTAGATCAGGTGGAGGATAGATGTAAATAAATTAATCTTAATAGTTAGTACTGCTAAATCCATTGTTTTTTTATGGATCACCCTGCACTTGCAAGTATTAAACACATGATTGACTAATAAAGTTACTAAAATAATTTTGTTACTTGTAACATTAAAGTAAATTAATGCAACTTTTATATCATAAATTCTGCAGTCATTGTGTAACTTTAGACCAACATTTCTGAGCTTGTATTCATATATAATATGTAATAAAACTATCCAACCTTTGGAAAATGACATTGTAATTACCCCTCCCCCATGGTTCTCAGACTAACAGGTTGAATTGTCAGAATTAAATTTTATTATTAACCATGCAGAGACCTTATGGAATAATATATTAGGTTAGAACATGGTTGAATCATTATACAGGGTGTTCATAAAGTCTCTCCACTGTAAGGTGTTCATAAAGTAGTAGAAATCGATATCTTAAAATGTCTTAACTGTGTATGTGATGCTTAATTATGTATAGTTATTTATAGAGAATGACTCATCACAGTATTTAAGAGTTATTTATAATTAGTATGTCTTCATTTACCCTGTTGTTATTTAAACCAATATTTTGTCCATCAAACAAAGAACATATTTAGTAGAATTTCTGTTTCGAAATAACGACAAATATACACAATCAGTGAAGGATGAATTCCAGAGACAATTTCCCAATAGCAAAGTGGGGAGCTGCCAAAGGCCACATCTATTAGAACAATCCCAGAAATATTGATGACTAAAAATTGGAGATAAATAATTACAACCAATCCATTACAGCTGAAACATTACATTCTGTGTTTGTCAATAAAATTAAATGGGTAAATGTTTTGTTTGACACAAGGAGGAAAACATTTTCAGCACCTATTGTAAATACATTGTCAAAACTAACATTTATAACCTTTATATGTATTTGTATTTGAGTTATCAATATATGTTTTTCTCAGTTATTTTCTTACTTTTTACTGCAGAGAGACTTTATGAACACCCTGTATCTTAGCTTTGTTATCATTTCAAATTTTGTCAATGATTTATTGTCAGTAACACTGACCATTTAGTATAGTAGAAGCACTGACTTATTCAGAAAGTATCTAATAATCTTGTAGTGAATAACATTTTGATAGTGATTAGTTGTCAATGGTACCAAAGGTACCAAAATTAGTTTCTATCTAAAACTACATTAGTAACTCAAGTCATCCTGCCTACACTTTCATTATGGGGGAGGAACCCTGACTACTAGCAACATACAATTAGGTGCTCTAAAGACATAACAATTGGTTGAAATTTAAATGAAAAGACAGATTTTAGATAGATATGGGTAGTTTGCAGGTCCAAAGAGATTCAAACTCCCTGTATAAATTTTTTGCATCCCCCAAAAATATTGTTTACACCAGATAACATGGACTTGTTTAGATATAGAGAAGTGAGTATGCTTATGGGTTTTTATTTTTACACCAAACTTACCAATATTGTGTTTTGTTTTTAGGAGTGACTGGTCTGGAATGTGATGAAATTATTGATTTAGACTGTCTAGATGAAATTCCAGATGCCTATGGATTTATATTTCTTTACAAGTGGGAAAAGTCAACTTTAGTTGAAGGAGATATAGTTCGAGATGATAGACTGCAGGATATATTTTTTGCAAAACAAGTAAGAATGGATGATTTATTTACAAAACTATATTCTATCAATATTGGTTCAGATATAAGAAGTGTGTTCTTCCATAGCCGAGTTGGCTAAAGGTTGATTCTAGTTAATGTGGATCCTCAGATCTTTATCTGACATGGGTTTGAATCACGGAGGGGGGGGGTGACTTTCAGGATTGATTACGATTATTAATCTCTGAGAAGTCGTGTTACTCTATGGCCGAGTTGACCAGGTGGGATTTAAGTTGGTGCATATCCTCAGGTTTTCATCGCTGTGCTTACTCGGGGTACAAGTCTTACTATATGCAGATGAAAATGAAAGTGCCAACGGATGTGGTAAACTTGCTAATGGCATCACAAGAATTGTTTAAGTGACAAAATGGAACTCATTCAATACTGTCACTATCCTTCCCTTGAATGACCTAATGGACAATGCGATTAATACACGGCTCCTAGACCCCAGTAGTTCTTTGATCTTGGAATCCGGGTGGTGGCTCCATGCGTCAATATGCAGGAGGTTCTAAGAACACCGGATCAATATCCCAAAGGATGGAAATGAACTATGTACGGTTTGGCCCTTGTAACACGCAAATGAGGCACTGTGAGGGAAAATATTCAAGAAGAAATGAAGAAACATAGCGAAACCCGATGGAAAGGCAATGGCGAATTCAACAGCAACGGATTCAGAATTATCTACTCCCGTGGCAAGAAGCAGCAATCATTAGTGACAGATACCACGTTGGAAGAGTTACTAAGACAGTCGAGAACATTTAAATTAAACAAAGGTGTTTAATTTTTTTTGATAAATCTATTACTTTTTTATTTTACAATATATTAGTTGGTTTTAAAATTTAAATATAAAACTTTGCATATTATGAAATAGTTTCTATCATAATTAATGTATAATTACCGTCTTTGGAGAAAGCCGCCGTTAAAATTGTTTTCTATTTATTACAACTAATTCTAATGTAATATACTTACAAAAAAGATAAGAAAACCACCTCGTGTAGGTTTTAAAAATCTAAAAAAAACATCTGTTTATATTGATTTAATTATGGTATTGCAGGCAAAGAATGACACTTGAAAAATCAGATTAATTTGTGTTTAAAAAATCTGTGTTTTCCAGATATATGGGCAAATTTTAGAAAACCACATTGCCAAGCCATGGGAACATATCAAGCAATAATGTAGTTTACGTATCACACTTCATCTACAAGAAAAGAGGTTA
The DNA here is from genome assembly GCA_034780595.1 of Parotoplana pacifica. Taxonomy (NCBI): domain Eukaryota; kingdom Metazoa; phylum Platyhelminthes; order Proseriata; family Otoplanidae; genus Parotoplana; species Parotoplana pacifica. Next base: position 7,029 of record JAUYWI010125672.1, on the reverse strand, counting down.
AGACCTCATTTGTCCCAATAAAGCGATTTTTCCAAAATAAGCAAAACATACTAAACGTATGCACATGTAAACTTGTTATTTATATGCCCAACAGATATAGAAACAACTAAGTGAATTAACACTACAAAATGTTAATGCTTAAAAAACTATTAATGGAGGTCTGCTTTTTGCATTTTGATGAAAAACTCTGTTGTACACAATGAAGATACAAATTTTATGAAAATTTATCGATTAAATGTTGAATAAATAAGGCACAAATCTATCAAGCGGTTAAAACTCACCCAATTAAGCGATACTTTGCCCTAATTGAACGGGTTAATTTATTACAGTTAAGATAGAAATGTTTTGGTAAACTTAGAAATGCCCCTAATAAGCGGGTTTGACTGTACTTAAGATGCCATATAACATCAAACATAAGTATTTCGGCACATACACACAAAGCATTCATAGTTGACTATCACATACAATTTAACACCTTCCTGAGTTGAATAATAATTTTTTTTGTGTCCGAAACAATTTCACTTAAAGACTCTCCAATTTGGTAAAATCGTGTTATATTTTAATAAGATTTGTTCAAATAATCAAGTTTATGCAATATCGGTAATTATACAAAAAACAAGTCAAATTTAGTTTTATTCCAAATTTACACTTATTTTATCTTCACAGGTTTAATATTCAAATGAAACGAAGTGGTAAATTTCTGATTACAACCTGTAGGGGCAAAAAAATAATTCGTGTCTTATTTCGAAAACAACTTCAAAATGTCCTTTCTCTCTATGATTTAATATTGAGAAACCTTTTTTTAAATGACAATGGTCATGTCTTTCAAACCGGAATCTCTGAATAGCTGATTGAAAAAGAATACATCTATTGCATTCTGTTTATTGGTCACAATAGGGTGAAATGCACAGCTTGGAAACTAATTCTAGGATGTTACCTTGTTTTAATCAACGATTTAAAATGAATTTAGAGGTTACAATGGTTGTAATATACATACATTTGACCAGCGCTGATATTAATTATGCATTTTGTGTCCTACCATTTATTCAATTTGTAAAATTGGTTTTAAACGTTTTAAAAACTGACTTTATTTTTTATAATTTTTGAAAAGAATTAAGATAAAACTAATTTTCGAGTACATATTGTTTAAAATAAAATGACCAGAACTATATAAGTATATTACAAACCAAACTGTGATATTATCCTTTAAAGATGTCCCACTTTGTAGTTAATTTGCAAAGATGGGTGTAAAACGCATAAAAATGATTTACGTAAGATATCAGGAGGAGGAGTAGAATCGTTAATTCGTGAGCATATATTTCCTGATTTTGACTTAAAAATGAGATGACACCAAGAACAGTCTACTCATCTTGTAGAAAAATGGTGTCTTCCATTCCTGCAAATGGCATACCTGTGTTCGGTCGCTCAAAATTGGTTAGCCCTATTTCATTAAAAACTCGAACCCAAACTGATGCATGCGCCCTGTGAATGCCCTATTTGTGATATGGGGAACAAATGGGCAACGTCTTATAAAAATCCTGTAGGTAGGCTTTCAGCTGGTTGTCAAGCTGCAACAGTATCTCCATGCTCAATAATAAAGATATGCAATAATTGCCTCCTACAGACTGGTAGAGGAATAATTGATGATGGTATGGAAATACTAGTGGAATATAAACCGGAAGGAACAAAGCAGTCAATAGTCCGGTTGGACCTCACAGTGACTCAATAAAACAAATAAGCGCTAATTTTATTTCTAATATGCCAACAGATATGAATCTGAGCACTCGATCAAACCTAAAAGTGGCACACCATATTCGTTTAGCCACCAATTCACGATTGTCAATTGAAAAATCTAAGTCAAAGCTCGACAATAAAAATCACTTATTAGAGGATCACTTTCAAATTCAAATGATGGAGTTCATACAGCCGACTGAAATGCTATGAACAAACTGAAACAAATGTCCGTATTTTGTTCAAATGTTGATAATCTCATGGATGTAGATATTTTTAATAGAAACCTGAATACAGACAATTTGCTGATCAAAATAGGTTTAGATGGTGGAGGTGGAGTTTTAAAATGTTACCTGTCGGTTGGTTCTTTGGATGTTAAAACTTTTACTTCCGCCTCAAAAGATTCTGGTGTGATCGCTATTGTACCTGAACTCACAGAATATTATCTTAATATTAAGTATATTTGGCACACTCACAAACTGCATTCTTTGAGACAAAGTATGTTAACTTACCATTGATTTGAAAGTCGCCAACATTATTTTGGGACTAATGAGCCCTTTTAGTGCCCATCCCTGTTGTTGGTGCTCAATCGATAAAAAGTCATTGGCCGGCCATGCAATGAGAAAGCAGAACATTGAAATCTCTTAAAGACTGTTTATAGGATTACAGAAATTCAGGCAAATATAAGGCTAAAACAAACGAATTTATGGAAATATGATACATCCAAGCCTTGTTTTAAAAATCAGCTTTCTGATGATACAAGTGTGCTAGATATAATTCTGCCTCCTGGTGAATTTAATATTTGGGATATTTTCACCAAAATTAAAATGGAATCTATTTGGATAATGTACATACATACCTCTACATTATATCAATCTTTTTTAGGTGATAACCAATGCATGTGCTACTCAAGCCATTATTAACATTTTGATGAATATTGAAAGTGATCAGTTAAATTTGGGAGACAATTTGACTACTTTGAAATCATTCTGTTCGAGTTTTGATGCACAGGTATGTTATGAAACTTATTTTGAAGCATGAATCTTTCAGTGACTAAATAGATACCTAATTATCTTTAGGGCTAGCTAGTAAACACCACTAAGCATTAATTCTCATATATAAGAATCAAATTCTTCACCCCAAATTTAGTTTATAGGTAACCAAATATAGTTAGAATCAAATAATTTTGAACTAAGTGCCAAAAATGCATACAAATGTTTAAAAAAATAGCTTGTTGCTATGCAATTTTGAAGCCCCTAGCAACCGTACATAAACAGTACTTTCACTGTGTAAAGGTAAACATGTAACAACCGAGCTTTTGAACCTCATGGTAAAAAGTAAAATTAAAATTGACAAACAAAGATTAATAGCTAAGAAACAACCAGCGGGAAGCTAAAGTGGATAATATTGTTTGCTATAGCGGTGTACATATTATTGAAGGAACCATGTTTTACATTCAGAGAGGTTTGGTTACATTAATAAAAGCAGATCACTACATTTAAAGTAAGATCAATAGAATAACCAGTGTCCATCCATGGCATGAACAGCTAACGCATTTTGGGATTACATTTAAGAATTGAAGCCTTATGCATGCTCTTTAATACGATTAGAAAGGTCACGACCTGTTTCACCATTAATTACGGTTAGAACAATAAATTTTATAAACACCACTAGAAATGTTAGATTTAGGAGTGTTGGAAACAACTAAACAGTTAGGAGTCGAAGGATAGGAGAAAATGATGTCAGAATTAAAGGGCCGGGCAAGCAATTTATTGGATTGAAAATTAAGAGAAGGAAGCAAAAGTTTTTTGTTAAATGAGTTTTCCTAGCACGAAGAAAAAATCTTTGAGCAACAATAAATTTAATATCAATAGAATGGAACTACTTGTGGGGGGGGGGTGTTTACGAAAGACTTTAAATTTCAAAAGAGGAAGGATTTGACAATAAAAAGCATCTAAAAAAGAAATTAAGTTATTATTTTCCCATTCATGCAAAAGCTTAAGCGAGGAAAAAGAGAATTAAGAAATCTAACAAAAGTTTCCAGATTAAAAGGGTCATCAACAATGGCTAGAACACCATCATCAACTTAACCCAAAGTGGGGTTTGACATCGGAGAAACACATCTTTTAGTTGGATTATATTCATCTATATGATGTTAGTACTGTCGAAGGCTTGGAGGAATTGAATTTATTACTTTTTTTTTATTTTGAGTGTTTACTGCCGTAAAGAGTTCATTCTACATCAGAAAAACAACATACTCAAGAAACAGTTTTCTAAAATTGGCGAGAGAGGATTGCCATACTAAAACCGAACACTTGTTCATAGAATCGATTATTAAAATATTTATTTTATTTTATTTTATTATAAATTTATAACGCGCTCCCAAGTTAGTCAAGCTAACTGTCTGCAGCGCAAAAGATAAAAAGTATGGATGAGCTAAGTAAGTAAGTAGTATGCATATAAGACCAAAATACATAGAAAAACCATAAAATATTCTGTGTTCAAATGTTCAAAAGCATCATCTCCAGGTGTATTTTATAGCAAGCAGATCTGCAGTTTGCTGATCACTGTTGTTGTCTTGAAAAAAGATTTTCCTGAAAACGTATGTATATTGTACTTCTCCCTATGAAGAGCTTCCTACAATACGATCATTTATACATTATGGTGTACTACTGCCTAAGCTCCTTATTCTAAAAAAAACTTGTTAAAATTGGTTGGATAGATTTCAAACTATGAGCTTCCGAAATTGATTTTTTTTTCAGCCTAAAAATCCCTCCAATTCATACATAATAGCCCTTCCTAGCTTTTGATTAGCATTTAGCGATAACTATTGATGATGTAGTATTAAATGAATAAGCCCTTATCTACCAAATAAGTTAAGCATCTGATATTCTAATGACTTTTTCTGTCGTTAATAAATGCAAATATATTAAAAATTGACTTCAATATCAAAAAGTATACTATTTTTTTTGTATATTTATGATTTTTTAAAACAAGTTATTCATTGTTTAGAGTCATAGACATTTCATATCAGCATAAGAAGTTATCTATGGCTGGTTGTATTAACATTGACATTGCATTTTAGATGAAAGGGCTAACACTGAGCAATAGCGAACAAATCCGAGAAGTCCACAATAGTTTTAGCAGGTAGGAGAATCTTGGCATTTTAATGAACATTATAAGTTGGCGAGTATTATCTAATCTAAAAAAAAATTTCTTTTTTAGTCAACATGTGTTTGAATTTGCCGACAAACCGGCCTCCAAGGATGATGATGTGTATCATTTTGTGGGCTACATCGCTTTTCGGGGTCGGCTTTATCAGCTGGATGGTTTGCAGGAGGGGCCCATTGACCATGGTAGGTTGTGCATCCAGATTTGGGGGATCTAAAGTGGATAGCAATGATAGAAAATCACTCTCTCTCTCTCTCTTTTAGAAATGTAAACATATTTGTGTTAGCTACTCGTCACAATTGGCAGTGCTATCCATTTAATTAATAAGTTAGGTAATTCATGCGTCATTCAATTTAGGAAACATGTTTCAAAAGAGGTTCTATGTACAGGGCGTTTAGTTATTTTTGCTTTTTCAAACGATTCTCACATAGGAAAGTTTAACTTCAATTCCTGTAAAACTAAACGTAACTTCTAAAAACATTTAGCCATTTTGTTTATGTAGAATTTTAGGAAGATTGTCCCAGTGCATTGCTATCAACAGTTGAGCATGCCAGATGAATGTTTTTGCATTGTTATAACACATGCAATATTATAATTTAAAGTTAAAGTTTGCCTTCTGCAGCATGTTTAAAATATAAATTAAAATAAAATAAAATAAGCCTTAGCTGCTGGTATGTTTTATTTTGCCTCCTTGTCAAACAAGTTTAAGAGTGAAAGAACAAGTGAAATACATAGATTATATACATTGTAACATAGAACGATAAGTTATAGGTAATCAACTACAGGTTTCATTGTTTCAATTTGTTATTTATAATTTTGTAAACATTTAAATATGCCTGACGAAGTTTATTTTTGCAATAAACGAAAACGTTCGTATGACACTTATTTATTGTCTATTCATATGGTTCTACAGAAGTTGTGCTATAAATAAACTATAATGTAAAAAATGTTCATAAACAAAAGTTAGAATAAAAGAGTCCTCAATTCTTCTCTTTCGTCTCTGTTGTTTAAAGATGGGTTCAGTTCTTCGATGGAGAGGGCTTCTTTGAATCGAAGGATAACTCCATCGGTGTCTCTGTGGATGATCTTGACATCAAAAGGCGATTGGCAGGTAGATTGGTGTTGGTTGACTGAGCTCTATTTGGCGGTGTATTGTTCTTTACTTATATAGTGGAGGGGTCTTATACTGTTATCCAATGTATTTTTTTGCATTTCTAGCAAGTGAGTTGGTATACTACATTGCGGTTTTCACATTGGTCATTTTTGAGAGGACAAGGTGGGACTGAGCAAGTGGTCGACTGTATTAGATATAAATGGGAAGTTGAAATGGAGCGGTTTCCCTTTAAAGGTGTTATTATGATTAGAATTGCGACGTGAGGAATTATGTTGTTGGAGAAATTTTGTAAGATATCCATTTAATCTCATGATGTCTGAAAAACTGCGTAGATGTGGTTCAGCTCTGCGAGGGGAGGACAACGGTCTTTTATCCGTTGTATCTCATTGTTTATGAAGTTGAGTTTGGTATTCGTGGGAAGTGCAGAAGTGTAGTTGGGGATGATGTCTTTTATTGCCTGTATTTTGTAGAAAACAGGCAATAAAAGACATCATTCCCAAAAACACTTACTTCTGCATTTCCTACGAATACCAAACTCAACATCATAAACAATAAGATACAACGGAGAAAAGACCGTTGTTCCTTCCATCACAGAGCTGAACCACATCTCCGCAGTTTTTCAGACATCACGAGATTAAATGGATATCCTACAAAATGTATCCAACCACAATACCTCACGTCGCAATTCTAATGACAATAACACCGTTTAAGGAAAACCGTTTCATTTCAACTTCCCATTTATATCTGATACAGTCGACCGCAAAATACGTAAACTCTTCGAAGATGCCAAACTTAATGTCCGCATATATAGAATATATCGTACCCTTCGACATGGGCTTCAAAGGGCACGTCATAATCCACTTGCTCAGTCCCAACCTGTCCTCTCAAAAATGACCTACACACTAAAAAATTTCTCCCGTTATATTAAAAAAATATTAACAGGAGAGTTTCACAAAAATAACGGGACATTACGTGTTATTCTTCTGTTATTCTTGTGCTATAAACTAACTCCA
>JAUYWI010125661.1:0-10102 GCA_034780595.1 Parotoplana pacifica | reverse complement strand
GAACAAGCTCCCAGATTCGACGGTTGATTCAAGAACACTTGTCTCTTTTAAAAACTCGATCCTTAGTGTACAAAAGTTCATGCCTCGTTCATATTATTTATTAATCTCAAATGCGATCATTATCTTGACGCAGATTATAAACAGGTTAATGCATCTATGATTGTGGCAAAATGGTAACACCTACAGACTTATATTACTAATTTAGAACGAAATTCTCTTGAGAACACTGTCGCCATACATATTTAACGTAGCATTTATATTTCCTTTATTTCATGCCGCTTGTTATTGCAATTGCTACTTGTTGTACTCCACACAAATAAAAGACAATGGATTAAAGACGACGGAACAATTTTGAAATTTGGTAGGCAACTCTATAATAGGCCTTATACATTGAACAAAATAAGATTTAATTAATAACCTTTAATTATTCAAATATGGCTGTACACACATAATATGTATCAGTGCAGCGTCGTAACCGGGGTGGGTTGGAGGCTGAGCCCCCTCCCAATAATATTGCTGGGGGGAGTATAATTTAATTATTTGTGTATTTTTTGACTTCATAGTAAGCTGATAATTTTTTACAATGTGGTTAATTAAAAGTAAATTATATTTTTATGCTCCAATAAAACACATCTACATCACCATATTTTTATTGCACCAATACTAATAATTAGTACTGTAGATAAACAAATCTGAATCTGAATTAATCCAAATTCTTACTACGCTTGGTTTAAACTTGCACTACAAGAAAAGAAGGGTCCCCGTAAATTTAATTGGCGGGGCTATTACTAATATACAGTATATATATCTTAGGAAGGTATGACTATTTACAATTAAGGTGTTATTTTAATTAATTGACGTTATATGAATAACATCTTTGACAGTTAAATTATCTAGAGTTGCCATGACAAGAAATCTTCGTCAGTTGTACCAGTTTCTTCTTCAGTTGTAGAGGTAGGCATTTTGGTTAAAAATTTAATCTTCTTCAGTTGTACCGGCATAATTCCTGGCAAAAATTCCGTCTTCTTCAGTTGTAGCACTTTTCCTCTTCAGTTGATCGTTTTCGTCAGTTTTTCGTATTCCTCAGTTGTCGCTCGTTCAAGATTATTGGATCATTGATAATATGCTTCGATCGATAGATACTACCTATAGCAGAATATTATTGAACTACGATTAATATTATACCTTTAGTTTTTCCAATTTGTTTGCTCTAAAATCTTATAAAATAATTTAATTCATATCTAGTTGATAATATTTATTACTAACCTAAATACCATAGCTAACCCTATTTATTTAATTTTTTAAAGATTTTTTGGAATATGTTTTGGGAGAGCTAACCATCATTAGGGCCTTTTTTGGCCAATCTTATCTGTGAATACAAACTCAGAAAGGCAAGTCTTGTGTTGCAGACTATATAGGTAGCTGTATTATTTGTATAATTGAAAGATTTGTTGTTGTTAATAAACAACATATCTGAACTTTAATCATAATGTTACACAGCCCTGTTAAAAAGAGCTATTATATCGATTTTGAGAACCATTCAAAAAGTAATGTTTTCATACAACAACAACAGAAAATTTGATTTAATGTATGTAGGTATATTCTGTTCTTTGTAGAATTATAAACCAGAACACCAGTAAACATCTGTTTTCTGTCAATTTCATGTTCCTTCTTCTTTTATACATATGGTAATCCACAAATTATGATGATGATAATAATAATAATAATGTTACAATATTATATAGGTATACCAAGTCTATAGTATGGATGTGGTGCATATCATGAATAGAAATTACATACATGAACCACGTGTATTTATAAACTGCCAACAACATGTTGAATATTTCACATGAACAAGTGAGTAGTACAAGTATCAAAGTTAAATTAACAATGGAAATATTTTTATTACAGGCAGCAGATATTCATTCAAACACAAGATACTTACTTAGATAACAATGCAAAGTTGAATCTATTTAGAAAAAGTTACCTGGTTTCCACTATATGAGATCTACTAACAAATGGATAATTCATAAAATTGATTTTTTTAATGATAAATGAGTGAATAAGTTAAAACGTATAATAAGTAATTTCAAAATTTGACTTTTTCCAAAAAATTCAAGTCATTCTATGAATCAACAATGGTCATAATTTAGATACAAAAGTCACAACGAGCGTTTAGCTGTAGGTTTAGGTGTAGTCAGGTGCCCTTTTTGTTGCTATGTTTGACTCAAAGATATTTAATTTGTAAACAGTTTTTTAGTCAAACTTTCAAATCACCAAATAGGTCATATTGTCATAAAATCACATTATTAATAAGATATAATATAGAACCTTTCAATTTTTGATTGCAAAAAGTATCAGAATATGTGGAAATGGTTAGTACACACATTGTCAAATCTGAAAGCAGTTTTGAAAATCATTCTTTTCAAAATCGACAAGTTTAAATTTTGTTTTGATCTATTAAAACACAGAAGACTTCTTTCTATCTACAGGCCTGTTATTTTTCTAAAATTCCTAATAATTTTTGGAAATTAGCTAACCAGAAAAATAAATATTACTGACATTTTGAATGTCTAAATAATCAACAACAAAAAACTATAATATCAACATGTATTTTAAAACAAAGAAAGTACCATTTTTATCTTTATTTTCTTTGTTTTGATACATAGTAATGTTTACATTTTGCTACATATAATTTAGGTATAATAAATGTAAAGTGATTTTCTTGATCAATACATTGTTCGAATAACCATAAAACTTTGGAATGATACAAATTTATTTAGTTTTACTTTATTATTTTAAACTGTCTTCATTCCATAATTTTTGCTTTTGGTTTCTTTAAGTTCTTAGAAGTCTGACAAATTTTACAATAAATATCCTATATATGGTTTCTTAAACCACAACTATTAAGATTATTTGCTGTATTTTACTAATATGAATCGATTACTTCACTATTTACTTTCTAACTATACGCATTGTATGTATAAGCAAATATTATTGTTGAATGTGATCTAGCTGTCAGTATCTATTCGTATATTTTTGTTGTATTTTAAAAATAAATCAAACAATCAAATTTATCGCGTATTAATGTCTGTAATGTACCTAACTAGTTTACTGTTTGATTAATAAGCCAGTAATGGTTTATTTTGTCATTTAAAAAAATGATCAAATCAAACAGTAGATTTGTTCCTCATAACACTTCATTTTTGATATCTGATAATTTAGTTTGTGTGTTTGTAAATAAAGCGAATATGGGAGAAAATGTTTTATTATTTTGTTTCATATTTATACTTACATTTAATATGTAAAACCATTGATCTTGTACATATGTGTAGCTACTATGCTTGATCAATATCTAAATTATTTTTAAACTTTGTGCCTATATTGTGAAGGAATGCTGAACTTTTTGGGGCATCAATATGAAAATTATATTTCTTTGCCACTGCATCAGAAATTCTCTTTACATCAATCAAACTGTCCAGGACAAAATGTCAATGAATATGAGATCGTTTAACTAAGTTTGTAGGTGAGCAGACTTACCGTTGCTGCTACATGCTACCTTCAGAATATTTTTCTGAGGTTAGGGAGATAATATTTATTTAATTCATCATATTTTTATATAAACTCGCCCAAATTATATTAATTTGCAAATATTTTAAAGAAAATGTTACTGGTCACAAAAATTCAGTCGACAAGCATCCTACTGGCTTCTACATTAGCTTTTGGCTACAATCAAAAGATTTTTTGGTTTATTCAATATTAAAAAAATGGGTGCCACAATCTAAATATTAAGTTAATCCGAATGGACAAAATTTTCTACATTTTTTACAGCAAATATTTTGTGTATCAATCGGGGAAATTATAAATATTTTACATAGTTCAGTAATACATATTTGCCTAAAATACTTACTTTTAATTTACATTAACAAATTGGATTTAATAAAAAGATGAATTACGATCTGTTTCCACCATATACACTATATATAAAGTACAGAATTAGTTGTGTAGAAATACAACCCCGCTCAAAAGTAACCGTGACACCAAAAATCGATAACTATATCGTTTCCAAACAAATCTCACAAGTTATTTCTGGAACATATTTTTTAATGAAAATTTCTTTCATGTTGTGCTTTGCCATCTGCCTATGTGTCATTAAAGTACATTGATCCAGAAGAACAATTGCTTAGAAACAAAATTGGTGATGGTTTTTTTTAGAGGGGTTGTATATTGTTGTTTATACTGCAGAACCTGTTCGACTAACTTGGTTGCTATGGGCAACTATAATAATTGGGTGATATGACTCTGCAGCTACGGCAAGTAATGTGGTCACTGTGTCATTTCCTAATTGGTCAGTGGCCGTTTTCGAATTATCAATAGTTAATGTGTTTTTCTCAGGTGTGTCACAGGACGTCACCAAAGCACTGGTCAAGTGGACAGTGTCGTTTTCTAAATTGCAGTTATTTTTCATAGGACAACTGTTTAAACGGTTTGCATTAACTCCAGAAGACGTTGTAATATGTACAGTTTGAGTATTGGATGCCATGTCCATAAGCGGTTGACAACTGGGATTGGTACGTACATTATCAGCAGCATCCAAATGTTGGAATGGTTTGCGCAGTAGCTGATGCCAAAGTCTTCGTACGGAGTCCTTGATTGGTTCATTTAGCCAACCATAAAGAAAAGGGTTCACACAAGCTGAACCCATTGCAAAGGCCTTTAGAAGCAAATCGATTAATTTTAAATGATTGCCTGAAATCAGTTTTATAGTTCTTTTTTTCTCGATTATGCGCATACATATTGAATTAGATTCAAACGAAGGATTAAGGAATTCCTGAATCTCTATTAGAAGTGAGAAAATACACCATGGCGTCCAACATATTGCAAAACATGCAACAACACTCATCAGTATTTTATTCGTTCGCCGTTTGCGTTCAGTTTCCTTTTTCTTGAATGTTCTTTGGTCAAGACGGCGATAAATACGAAGATAGAGGATTCCTGATACAAGCAACGGTGATAGGAAGTGAATTGAAAATATACCAACAGAGTAGGCAAATCGCAAGTAGCTATTTGGCCAATCTTCAAGACAATATTGATTACCACTTTTAAGAAATACACCCACTGGAACAGAATTTGCTACGCTAAATATAATAACAACGATCACTGCTCCTAGTGCAAATTTAGGTGTCATGCGTCGTTGACTCAGTGGATATATGATGATGTGGTGCCGGTCGATGGCTATCAGCATGATTGTAAGACATGACACGTACATTGGCAAACCAAAACCCATAAACAGAAAACGACAAATGGTGGTTGTAATTACCAGAGAACGTTCTCTAAGTTGATAGTAAGCTTGAACTGGCATGTTTACTGAGCAAAGAATAATATCAGATATAGCCAGAGAAAGAACAAATACATTTGTGGTGGTAATTGAACGGAATCGAAGAAGGGCAATGATAATGACTACGTTGAAAACCACACCAAGTGTGATTAAAGTGGAGTAAAGGCCAACCAGCAAGTAATACAAAATGGGAATGCGATGTGAATCGTAACTAGTCGTCATCACTGGAGGTGTAAGATTTCCGATGAGCCCGAGCCCCATTAAATCTCCGCATATTCTGAAATATAAAAGTCATTAATTTTTAATCTACGTATTACAACCCTACCAGAAATTAACCGATACACCTGTTTTTAAAGCATGCTATATCTTTTATTAGGTAACTTTGGTTTGCAAACCAATTCCAAAATTTTTTCTGGATCAATATTTTTAGGCAGATGTCAAAGCATAATATTAGAAAATTTCATTAAAAAATATTGATCCAGAAAAAAATTGTGGAATTCGTTTGGAAACCAAATAGTTACCTAAAGAAAGATATAAATGCGGCACTCAGAATAGCCACGGGATGCACTCTACCCACAAAAACAGATCTCCTTCACCACGGGACAAATGTTTCACAGTAGTACTCTGCATTTATACATTGATTGTCTCTTTTTAGACATTTAAGATATTATTAATGTTACAAAACAGTTCCGGTCATTTAAAATGATTACATTTACCAAAATTGAGGTTGTCAAAAACATCAATTTTATATACTGGGTCTCACAGAACAAGAACTAAAGGGATCATCAGCCAATCAGTCTTTTGATGCAGCATTTATAATACTTATTTATACATAAATATTTAATTTCCAAAATTTGAGCAATTAGTTTTGTTTAGATTAAATTGATTTTGGCTATAAAATTGTGTATTTTGCAAAAAAAATTGAATATGATCAATAATTTTTCAAAAATTATGGATTGTTTACTTAGTACCCAATGGAGCTATGCACTAAATTTAGACTCCTTCATAACATATCTTTTGTAAAAGAATAATTTTCGATAATTTTTTGAAAGTTATCTGCATATTAAATTTTAACCCAATCGGTTTATGGGATGTATGATTTTTAAGGGGATAATTACTCCACCCTGTGACACGAGATTGATTTTAAAGGTGACATAGGACTTAAGTTCACGTGACGGCTCTAAAAAAATAACGTTGATTCAAAATATACTTTTAACTAAAAATTCTGGTGTAACAAAATTTGGTAGATTGTAAATGCATCATTGTTTAACATGTTGCAGGTTTTTAAAAATATTAATTTTTACTGGGTGCAACCTAAGACAAATGATATTTCTTTTTGTATATTTTTTATTATTTCCAGGGGATTTTTCTTATTATCTGCCTATCTAATAATAGAAGAATTTATGAAAAATTGTTGCGTCAAAAATTGACAGTTATAGTTGAAAATACTTTAAATATGTATGTTAGGAAAAGTGAATTTTCCCTCTTAAAATATGAATACTTTATTGGCAGATCTCTTAATAATTAGCGTGTTAACTAATATGTCATATAGAAAATCCGAAATGGAGGTCAACGATTTGGGTCTGGATCCTGCAAAGTCAATTGTTAGTGACTAAATTCATTCTAATTCAAATAATTTAAATAGTGTAATTTATAAACACCAATATTAGCAGGGCATCCATCTGTATACTATTTAGTTTCGGTGTATTTGCCCCTCATCAGTATAGAGTAATTGCTCTAGAAATGATATGAAAACTACTTTTGGCTGTAAAATAAGATATTGTTTAAACTATTCAATCTTTTGTTAAAAAACAATATTTGCAGTCCAACCTTGATATGGCAAACAGGTAACCAAGGCAAATAAAGTATCTGATTTTTTGTTTATACACAAATTCAAATCTGAAGTTTAGACTTGAGATATTTATTTCTATTGGATTTTAATAATATTTTGGTGATGCTTTTTCATTAAAAAAATCTTTTGGCCCCTAGCTTGGCTCTCTTAGCTTTTTGTTTATTTGATAATGAATTTCTCCGTTATCTACGTGAAAAGGATTATCCACACAGGGTTAATTAATGTCTATTTTTAAATAAAAGAAATTCTATTCGATAAAAGTTTCTTTTCATGGGAATACTATCATTTTAATTATTTACTTTATACTAATGCATTCGATCCTGTGAAGTACTAAGATAGATGTTTGAACACTTTAGGTAATTGTCTGTAGTTTTCAATCTCTAAACTACACAAACAAATCGAATTAAGTAAAAGATACTTAATGTACATCTGAAACCATTTTATTGAATTTAATTACATCTTGCTTTTACTTAATCATTTAAATTATTAGATTTATTTAGATTTTATTTTTTAATTCTCGTACATTTTAAGTGTCATGGATTTGACTTTTCTGGCTTAGGTATTCGATAATTGGCACTTATAATCGTGCCCCAGCAACTATTGTATTTAGTATTTCGATATTTCATTTATATATAAACACAAATAATATTGATAGACATTATAATAAATATTGATTTTAGAAAATAAGTAACACTACTATTTTTTAATGTCTGTTTAATAAGAGCTTTAACCCCAATTTCTGATATAAAAATATGTATTATAATAATTGTATTTCAAGTACACCGAAACTTGAGATCTATGAAGGTATGATACATTTGATACATAAAAAAGAAGCTTTCTGTCATTTCAACAAACCTGTTCTAACGAATATGAAATACTTCTTTATTCAAGCAATATCAGTTAGAAGAAAATTATTTATTGCATGTTTTTTTTACCCTAATAAATGTTTTATCTGTATGTTTTATTTTGGTAATTTCATTTAAATACAACCGGTCACTTTAATAAGGTTATGTCATGAATTTGTTTTGTAATCATTGTGCTATTTCCTGTTTTATTCAGACAAAACTATATTGTTTGTATATAATTGTTATCTAGTTTAACATATTATGTATGACAACATTCCTAGTTTTCTGTTCAAACTGTATTTTATAATTAGTTTTCTTTCGAATTTCGTGTTATTCTCTATAGATATCCAATTACAATTTTTTTAGTTAATTATATATATAAATAATTGAAATGAAAGTTAATTTAAAATATTTCACATACATCTTAATACTGTATTATGCATACCCCTAGCCATTTATTAAAATAAAAGTAAATTGAAAATGACTAAACTGATTTGAGTAAAATTTGGTTTCATGGTTAAATGGTCTGACTCTCCCAGAGGTACATGATGGCCCTCTGTAAACAGGAAATCAAATAGCATAATATCATTATTATACACCATTTTAATTATTATATTTTTTGAGAAGTTTTATTTTTGTAATAATAAAATCACAAAAGTCATATTTTGATCTTTTCAGATATTCAACTAATTGTGTCAATATTCAATACCTCATAGACTAGCTGTGTAGTGGACAAAAATTGTTACTGATGTTTTTTTTCATAACTTGCCCCCCCCCCCCGCCCCCCTAGAATATTATACTTTCCGTGGATGGATTGAGCTAAAATTTGGTACTTAGGTACCATGGAATTCTAAAGAAAAAAAATTGATAGGGGGCCGAGTGGCTAGCTCGCAGGACTACTGATTGGGAGGCACCCGGTTCGAGACCCAGATGTGAACAGATTTTCGAAAGTGCTCCACCTCCGACATGCTTACTTGGAGTTATTGTTTTTTGAGCTAGAGAATAATAATATATGACAAAGGACCATGAACGGCAAAATAGGATTCATGTATGCCATAGAATGGGTCAAATATATAAAAAGTAAAATCGGCTACAAAGGTAAAATTGTATTACAAAGTTAGAGCATTTTCCATCATCAGTAACCACCTTTATTTTCTTTTTTTTATGCTAATTTTTGTTTATTTAATTTTAATAGAGAGAAATTATGTGATTGTTAAAATTGTCAGTTTAAAAAAATGATTAGCGCTAACTAAACTGCCTAATTTATCTAGCGGTCTTATAATGTCGCCCATAAACATTTTTCAAATTTTCCATGTTATAGTATGGTCCTTATTTTAGCAGTATACAAGTAAATGGACTAAGACTAATACTTTATCATCCACCATATTTTTGTTTTATGAGGATAGGGCACAGAACATACACAAAACATGTACTTTATCTACTTGGAACCCTTTATGTATTTACCTACACTAAAAGTTTGTTAGTACTCTGTTATTTGTAACTTTATTACATTTCCCGGATACCATTTTTTATTGAATTTGTCCCTTCTACTAATTGGCCGTGACATGAACAAAAGCACTTGGGTGTCTTAGCTCTCGATTATTATTTTCATACCTATCATCTATAAAAGTTTCAAACTATCTATTTACAAAAATGATGATGTCAAATAAAATGACTTACTTTTTTAGATATAATTGTTTATTCATAAAACTCTGCGAATAATTTAATTGTTTATTCATAAAATGCTGCGAATAATTCATTGTATTAATCAATTCAAGTACTATAATTGTATAAATTACCAAATAGTTTGATTTTACATTTGATGAGTATGTGGTTCACTATTAATATTAATCTTTAACTTTTTTGTACGAGATGAATAATTAGGTTTACATTTTCGACAGAGGAAATGTATAACATTTTTATCATTGGTTCTGGCAATCACCAATCCCAGTTTTGGTTGTTACTTCCATTTATTTTGTGAGTGGTGATAAAATTATCCGCCAATACAAATTATTACGTTATCGGTAATGCAAATCAACCGATTTTGTCTGGGGGGGGGGGGGGGGG
>JAUYWI010125639.1:0-10103 GCA_034780595.1 Parotoplana pacifica | reverse complement strand
CGTTGCATTCCTGTAGAAAATAAAGGTTACAGCCTATTTTGAAAGTGTATACTGACTTTTGAGACACCCTGTATGTAATTTTAATGACAAAAACAATGATAAATATGTAGTTATAAAATAATTTTTATAAACAGTTGAAAAGGGCTTTCACAATCATAAAACAGTAATCATTTCAGAATTTTAAGTTTAGTTTTCTTAGTGTTGCGTAACAAGTTTGTAAATTCGCAAACTAAGAAAGGTCAAACACCATCTATTAATTATTATTGTACAGAAATGCATTTTGCACTTACTTGTTTCAGAAAAAGCAATTTGAGTTGATTAGAGTGAGTGGCATCATCTGGATGATCTGCAGCATAGTCGTTGCTAAAAAAGGCCTGACATAAAAGATATCAAATCTGACATATAACATAATTATTCAACAATTATCTGTTAATTAGCAAGTTAACAATTGGGTAGGTAGGTACCTACTAGCTAATCACGCACAGTGTGGCACGAAAATACTTTTATATGAAATTTTGAAAATAATAGACGCAATATGTAGGTGGTTCGAGAAAACGTATTGGATACGTAACTATGGTGTCATTTAAATTATTTTCAAACAAGAAATCGAAAATTGGCCTGTTATTAAAAAACAAACTTCTGTTTGAAACCAACAATTAAAAATAGGTCTAGTTATTTGAAGGTTGTAATTGACATTGAAAGTAAAGTTTAAAGTTGACAAAAAAATTGAATGATGTTTTTATACTTTTTAAATACTTTTGTTTTCAATCTAAGTGGGTAGATTATACAACTAATGAGTACAATAATAACTATATGTACAAATGCATGACACAGATGCCTACTTATGTGCATACCTACTTCTAAAGATGTCTGGTTTGAAATTAACATATAAATAAATAATAACTACCCGGAATGTCATTATTTTATCATTTTCAAAATCGGCAATTCTTTTTTTGTTTTTAAATTGCGAGTTTTTATCTTGATTTGTAAATATTTTTAGTTGCTATTCCATAATTATTAAAAGTGGCTATTTTAATTGTGTGTCCAATTTTTTTTTCAACTAACATTTTCTAATAGGTAGGTTTGGCATCAGTCCATTAATTGAATACTATCTTTAAGTATCAATTTGCCTATTTTATAGCAAGTTGTTGTAAATTCCATAAATTTATGGTAAAAGTTTCCATCGATATTCGATCCACTACCGAGGAGCTACCAATGTATGTGATATGTAAATGCAAATAAAAACTAATAAAATCTAAGTGTTTTATTAAATAGCAGCAAGTAATACATAGGTACTTATTTTATGTTCTACTAAAAAAAATTGATCTCATTTTCAAAATTACGCTTGTTTCAATATAGTGTGATTTATCAAAATCAATTATCAAATAATATTAAGTAGGTAGGTATCTATCGAAATTCATTGGAACTTTTTTGAAGATTTTCATTGTCAACATAATTTTAAATAAATTTAAAGAATACTTTTTTAAATAAAAGGTTTTCTACTTATGCGTTTCACACTAGTACAAAAAAAATCAATATAGTCAAAAAGTTGTAATTTACATAAGCAAAAAATAGTAAATGCCTATTACATCAAAAGCTATTTTGAGCCCATCTCATTCAAATGGTTTCCTAATTAGATAATACCATTTGTACTACTTTTTTTAAAGTAGCCATCACTTTTTTTTCTTATTCGACATCAACGATAATAATAAGTATTGTCAAACATCTATTGATTTTGAGCAAGGAGTAAAATTCCGCTGTCAGATTATAAGTGTGGTTGCTAGGTACACCAATATTGCATAACAGGAAGCAATTTTAAAATATATTCTAGATAATTATAATTTAACCACATGAAACCTTAGTTACCATAAAACTAAAAAAACTCACGGATAATTTATAAAAAAATGACACTATCATTATCTGTTTATAGCGGATGGTAAAGCGACATTATATTGGAATTATACCGTCATTTGTGTTTCTAGAGCTAACGGACGATTTGATGACATTATCCGTCATTTTTCTCGTAATGCAGTAAGATTAAAATGTATCCTGTTTAAACCGATTTGAGAAAACACATCGGATCATTTGAATAGGAACCATAGTTAAATAGGCACAATGTTATTGGATAGGATCAGATGATTCGGTGTTGTAGTAGTGACGTAGTTGAATACCAGTCCTTGGTGGAACGTTGAATACGAGTCCTTGGTGAAACAGTTGAATACGAGTCCTTGATGAACCAGTTAAATAGAAGTCTTAGGTGAAATAGTTGGTTGAATAGGAACCATATAGGTGAAACAGTTGAATTGAAGTCATAGGTTAAACGACAGAAGAGTCATTTATACTCTATGGATTAAACAGTTGAATAGGAGCCAACCAAACCGTTGAATAGGAGCCATAGATTAAACAGTTGAATAGCTGCCATGGTTGTGCAGATTATACTCCATATTATCTAATAAATTGATTAAGAGCCAAGTGCGTGTGTCACTTGAACAGTAATAATATGCCAGTCAATTTAATTAAGTAGACTATGTTGAAGCCAAGATTGAATATGTGATTCTTAGGTCCTGAAATAACAATTTTATTTAATGTAGGAATACTTGTAATGAATGATATTTGTTTATATAATTGAAGTGAAGAAAACTTTCCAAGTTCTAAAAATAAGGTTGTCGATATACATTCTACGTTCTACATAAGGTATTTAAATAATTTTTTTAAACATGAGGTAGGTCCAATTTTTTCTATTTGAGTGTCTACGTATTTTTCTCCAAAATTCGTAGCTTTTAGTATAAAGTTCAGGTAATGGGAATCACATAGGTAAAATATTGTAACTCTGTCCATTTTGAAAATTTAGATAAATTTCGTTTGAACATAAAATTTTTACAATAGAAGGAATAATTTTTTTAATGAATAATATAGCTTACTTACCATTGATTAATTATGCATATAATTCCAATTAAATGTGAATCTGTTGAGTATTAACCGTATTTTGAACACAATTTTAAAGTAAGTATGACACAACTTCCATCGACATTTGGACATCAAATTCTAACTTCGAGTGGACAACGAGTGGACAAAGAGATCAACCGCTTCGAAGTAGTAGGTACCAGTAAACTCAGGCCATTGAACTAGTTAAAGTTCAATGACTCAGGCTAACCGCCAACTATTAAACTTCAAATCAGACAAAAAGAAGGTACCTTTCTGTAGAACACAGAAATCGATGTTTTAATTAAAGATAACACGTGATTATTATAGCGTCATTTTTCAAAACGAGATGCCCGTTGCAGCTTCGCTTGCAAAATGACATTTAAAATGACTTAATACTAAAATATGTAATTTTCATATATATAAATGACGGATTGTGAATAGAATCATATAAAAAGACGCTATTTTGGAAATTAAAAGACCTGAAATCTAAAAATAACACATTCTATGATACAAAATAACATTCATCCGTGAGATTTTTTTACTGTGTAACTTTCATTTAAATTACTTTCTATTTAGCAACTGTTGCTAAGGACGCATATATTACATAACAACAAAGATTTAGATGAATTTATTACAAAAGAAAGAAATTATTAAAAAACCGTCAAAGGGTCAAAAAAGGATGAGTCAAAAACGTCATTAAAGCTTATCAATATTGACCGGTGATGGAACTGTTTTTGAAGAAGTGTGACGCCCTGTAACCATACAATTAACAAAATGTTGAATTATCAAAATAATGCTGATCAATACCTACTGAAATACTTCTATCGTGAAATATTTTATAAGCATAACATTGTTAATTAAAACATTGTTAATTAAAAGAAAATAATCTTTAAAACTAAAATTATACATTCTTTCTCAAAAATATTGTCACTATAGGGTCTCCTCTATTTACATAGTGGCTTGTTTGTTATTATAAGAAGAGAGTACTAATTCTATGTATGTACACATAAACATACATCTGCTATACATTCACCATCATCATGAGTTCTTATTCTCTTATTATTCATCAATCACGATATGTTTTACAAATTAATATTTAAAATCAGAAGCTAAGAAATGCCTAGAACATAGCTAATAGAAGATAAGTTGACCTTAACATCATGTTTTGATCAAGTCTTTGACAATTAATGATTCACAATGTTATCATTTTCGCTAATTCTGTTAAACATTTTATTTACAATTTGGTTTATTTTACGGTTTCTGAAATGAATGAAATGTTTACAAATTTACTTTAAAAAATAGCCACTGATACACAAAAACGTACATTTTGTTTTAATTAGGGAGATGTAATTATTGAATATTTAATTACTTGTAGCACAAAACTAGCAGTGTTAAGAAATAACTACTAATTTCATACGTTTTGCTGGAAATCCTATATCACAGTCAGAAGTTAGAAATTTAATCATTTGAATGCAGATTTCCTCTTTCCATTTTATAAAATATGCTTTAAAACAGATGATAATTTCATAAATAAAAATAATTTTATAATTTTCCATAAAATCATAAAATACCGTAGGTATTTACAATTCATATAAATATTAAAAAATAATATTGATTTTATTTTTACTCTGTAGATTTTAACATTTTCATTCTAATATTGAATGTATAATAATATTTCTTACGAGTAACGAAGTTAAAATAGTTGGATTATTAAACGATACAGAAAAACGAATTATTGTGCAATTATGTCAGCTTTTAGAATAATGACCATGACATTTTGGTAAACGTGTTACCAAAATATAGGAAAATTAATGAACGCCTATGGCTCATATGGATTTAAAAAAAGATAGCAATTTTCATTTTTGGACGGAGTCATTTATAACGGAGTCATTTATAACGGAGTCATTTATAATGGACGGAGTCATTTATAACGGAGTCATTTATAATGGACGGAGTCATTTATAATATCTACGAATTTTGAAATCAGCCAAACAGACAAAATACGTCTGTTGTCCAAATTTAAATCTTTCTGTTATACCTACTTGTGTTTGTTGATGTTTCTTCATATATGCTTTATGTGTAAAGTATCAATATTTAAAATTGTTGATTAACAGTGCATTTTTCTGTTTTAATTTGAGCAAACCTTGAATTTTAAAATAATCGTGTTGTGTTTTTCATGTTGTAATCCACTCAGCAAACAGAATTGGCGTTAATATAAGATTATCTTCTCGTCATTAATAATAAATGCTACAAGACAAAGCACAGTTCCTCTTGTCAGGATAATGTTAAAAAGACAATAAATACAAGCTTTTATTTAACCCTACTCAATCGGAAAATATATTTATATTGTCAGCTATTCATACCATGTTAATAGATTTTTCTGCTGGCTCTTCAAAAATATATCTACAGTTCATACATTGGGTGATTTCATAGTTGGTCTTAAAACTAAAACCTCCTTTGGTTTTAAGGTTATATTTAATTTCAAACCCAAATGTAAAATGAAGAAACTGTTTTAGAATGTTGAAATAAATAAAAGCTTTAGATTAATATCAGTTTTTTGAAAATTGGAATCAAATATAAAAGCTTAAAACCATCAGAGGATGTAGGTCTTAAGACCAAGTTTGAAATCGTCTATTTAGCATAATTAAGTTTCCTAAATTAGTAGGTACTGATTTAAACCTTATGTTCTATACATATGTCAGTTTTAAAGAAATTGTATATATGTTTTATAAATATATAATAGAAAATAGAAAAGCCTCGTGAGATTGCTTGAGAAATAATTGAAATCTACATGTTTGCACAGATGAGAACTGTTGTATTGCAGTTTATGTAATCAGGTTATGTAATCATTATGTACTGCTTGTACTTGTGAGTCTTAGCGCAATGTTGTTTTATTCCTGGACGTAACAAGACCATTTTCCTGAATATTTATTCTGCACAGAATAAGCAAATAATGTCATTAAAATAAACAATTAATAGGTACTTACATACAAATGTTAAAACTATCGATTGATATATTTTTTAAATAAATGGCTGTGTACTACACTAAATGTTACCTCAAAATATCTCTGAACGCCTCCATTAACTCCAGCGTCCAGAACACCAGCCAACCGCATGGTAAACGGTCGAAGGTCAGTTTCCTGTTCAGATTTGTATTGATTGGTTAGACTAACTAGTTCGTCAATTTTTGTGGACATGGCATCGATGGCGGCTTGTATTGGACTTAGAATAATGGTATGCACCTTGACCACCGGGCACCACAATGAGAAACAAGGCATTGGAAGAGCGGTACGTAAGTTGGTGCGTTCAATGCAAAGAGTCTGAACAAAATGATGACCATAGAAAGTATTTAATGGTTAATATTCGGTAATGTTGACAGGAAACTTGCTCTCCTACCACCATCTCCCCCACTGAAAAAAACTAAAAATTTACTGTATATTCTTCTAGGAATGCTTTGTTGCCCCAATAATAATTACAGTGTTGCAGATGAAGTAATATTTTGCAATATTTCTGCAACAAAGTATGTAGTGACTATCTTCAAATTTCTCGTTCATTTTTTTATTAAAAGAAAATAGTAAGAGTTTAAAAAAGTATCCGCACATTATAAAATTTTTCCACAATTAACATAATACTTTTCTTAAACTGCTGATTTTTCATTTGAGATATTTGGAGAGAAAAACATATTTTTCAGATAACTAAAACTCTTAAAAGATGCCTAGACAAGACGTCATTCCTGTTCTTTGTTAATAAACTGACTTTTATTTCGTTGGCTGGGTCAGGCTTTCCATTGTGAAATGGCCGATCATGTACAAAAAGTGAAACGTTGTGAGTTTGATAGAATGACCTAATTTGGGAATCAACTTCATCATTTTTATCCAAGTTTTCATCCTCTGGAATGGGTTGTACATGTGATACAATAATTACTAAAAGAAAACAAAAATTTTACAATATTCAATAATTTATTGCATATACATATAATATCGTTAAAATTATAAATATTAAAACAAAAAGTCAATATGAGAAATCATAAGATGATATGACTTTTAAAATCCTACACGTAAAGCTTTGTACATTGTCAAAATAGAAAACATCCTAATATTTTGATAACCTGAAAGAATTTTTACTCTCATTTTACTTATATCTGTAATAATAAAAAAAACAATCTAAAATTAATTTGTATGAAACTACCAATCAATACCTACACACATTTTAATTCATCAACAAAATAGCCATTGAAAAGAACAATCCAAATACACATAAACGAGCGAGTTGTCAATCGAAAATAAAACAAAATAAACATTCTAAATTTGCCACCGTTTTGTGCTCCATAAAAAAGTATTCGAATAGTGCCCAAACAACTCCTCGACAGATTGAATATCAGCAGTAGGACTGAGATAAGAATTGATAAGAATGATAGGTTGCACAGATTCCATAGTTCAAGAGTAATATGTAGACCAGCAAGAAAACATTTACCTATTTTTAAACTAACATTTTCAAATAAAAATTTGTTACATCCAACACAACTTTAAAAATTAATCTGAATTTCTTCATGTTCATGTTGTTTACTAAACTATATAACTGTTTATTCTAAAGTTATTAAATATAGAATATTTCTATAGAAAAACAATATAATTCAAATAATATAAAAAGAAGTTTTGCAGAAGTATTGAAGAAGAACTCTTACTAAATAATCTCAGTTTGGATCAAAATAGGCCGATAACTTAATCACCCTATGGGTAAATAAAAAATGCTAAGCCTTTGCCTGAGTCTTGAATGTCTTAATGACCTTGACAAAATAAAAATAAATTCCAGTTTTATTTAATCCTTTTTCTGAAAGAACTGGGAAATTTGTACCTTTTTAGATACTAGGATATTAGATGAAGATTTATTGATCATCTTATCACCTTGACATCCCTCTTTTATGAATGAATCCACTGCTTCAGACTACTACTAAAGTTCTCTCAAGGTCGACCTCTACCCCTTTTACCAGGAATCCTGCCAGTCACAGCCAATGTTTCAATTCTAGTTTGTATCATTGAATCTCTGGTCAGTTTTAATTCCAAATGTTATTTGTAGCTTTGTAGAAATGTAGTAAGCGTCTATTTCTATCTAGTATGATTAGAGGTAAAATTATAGATTTTGCAGATAGGAAATACATAATATAATAATCATTGGCAGTTTTGTTTTATGCCCGAGTGGAGTACAACAGATGCTATTGTTGCGCTGCGGCAGGTGATAGAGAAGTACCGGGAAGGACAGAAAGACATACACTTCATCTTTATTGATTTGGAGAAGGCATATGACGAGGTACTAAGAAAAGAACTGTGGAATTGTTTAAGGCTGAAAGGAGTACATAAAACTCACCCAAAATATGTACAAAGGGTGTACAACAAAGGTGATGTGTGCTGCCGGTGAAACTTTGAGGTGACCGTGGGATTTAGTCAGGGGTCTTCCAGGAATCTATTTCTTTTTGCCTTGGTCTGACATGAAAAGTCCAGAGAGAAGCATCGTGGGATATGCTGTTTGCGGATGATGTGGATATAGGATCGGATTTAGGGGCAGGGGTAGAACATAGACTAAAAATGTGGAGAGCAGTAATGGAGGACGCAAGAATGCAAGAAATGAAAATGAAGAGAGAAAAGCTCAATCAAGTAGAGGAGTTCAAATACCTTGGTTCAACAGTTCAAGTGGATGGTGGATCTGAGAAAGAAAAGTACTAGACAAGGTGAAAGGTAAAATTTATAAGGCAATGGTGAGACCATCAATGCTGTATGAAATGGAGACTGTGACTACTACAAAAGTGCAGGAACAAAAGATGCAGGTGGATCTTTAGGACAGACGAGATTTGGCATAGTGAGAAATGAGGTGAGGGAGAGAATGACTATTGGAGAATTGAGAGGAAAACTGAAGGAGGTGACGCTCCAGTGGTTAGGACATGTGGTGAGGAGAGAGGTGAACTATGTGGGTAGAAGAGTCAGAAAGATGAATTGACAGAGAACTAAGTCAAAAATCTGAAGAACTCTGGGCAGTAAATATTCAATTGACAATCAGAAGGTCCCAGGTTTCTATTCTGCTCTGTACTGATCAGGGGCAATTACCTCGAAATAGTATATGGATAGATGTCCTGCTAATTTTGATGTTTATGAATTTTATTTAATTCTTAAATTTATTTCGTGTTGTTTGTAGCACAGAGTAAAAATTATTACTGTATGGTTTGTAGGTTCTCAATTGCAGATAGATTACTTCTCTGATATTGAAAATAGCTGATTTAAAGATGGTTCAAATCATATAGGGGGATTATAGATTAATGACTAGAGTGAACTACTCGATGGTTCCAATCTTTTTTTCCCAATTTTATAGCAATATATGGCCAAACATTTTTTGACACAAAATATACAATATTTGGAATCCATATGCACCAATTTCTATTAACCAAACTGTAGCACTTAGAATTGCTCGCTAGAGTTATCCCCAACTGGGTTCATGGCATAAAATTGCGAAACGATCACAGTTGTACAGGTTGAGCCCCACCCAGATCTTGTGGTTCAAAATAGCCACTCGGTTTTTACTAGAATTTCTCGCTGCCCCCGCTTGTATTATGGTACTCGCTGTGCCTACATGCAATGGTGTGTCTACACTAATAGATCTATCGAAAAAATGGGTGTATGGATTTCAAATATTGTACATTTTCCCTATCACAAATACTTACTAAAAAAATGGGCAAAATTGGCCATAGATTAATTAGTTCTATAATGAAATAAAAAAAATTGAATCACAGAGTAATAATTATATGAGATGCTCTCTTTATATATACACTAGACCAAAAAATGGAAACCCTCACTAGACCAAAATAGGAAACCCTAAATAATAAGAATAAAAAAGATTATTTTAACACTGAATAATTTGTTATATGTACAACATAAGTATACAATTAGGAATAACATAAATGATGTACAGATAATTAGTATTTTGTATATCCCCCATTCGCCTGCAATAAAGTTCGAACCCGTCGTGTCTCACATTTGCCAAATTTTGGATCACGTTGAAAGGCAATGCTCTCCACTCCTCCATAAAAAAGTTTCGCAGTTCATTTAATGTGCAAGGATTTCTTTTTGCCACATGATTTTTTAAGATATCCCAAAGGTGTTCGATCGGGTTCATATCAGGAGATCGACTAG
>JAUYWI010125638.1:0-20825 GCA_034780595.1 Parotoplana pacifica | reverse complement strand
GTAAGACACTTGCCCAACATGCTGACAGTCCAGGTTCGAGCCTGCCTACGACTGATGAGACCCAAAAAGGTCGAAACAGGTCTCGTAGTGGCTTTGCTGGTGAATTAAAATTATAACAATAATATAAATGACTTTTTAAAATTTGTATAAAATTACAACATATTCATTTTATACATTTTGCTGTCACGAAACATTTTGTACAGAAGAAAACAAAATACCCATGTTTCTTTTTCACCCAATATGCAAAACCACTCACCTGCATAATATCAGAGCTCATCTTTTCGGAGCCTCCACCATAGAGAATTCGCTTAACGTCACTGGAAACTGACCAATCACTGACCATGCTGTGCTCATCTTCAGGAAGTCTAGGTGTCGTCACGTCATGAGCCATTTGAAGTCGTGAATAGGTTTCTGAATAATATACAGGTAAATATACACTCAAATTTTAATTTTAATTAACCAAATTGTACTGCAACTCAAACAGTATTAGATAGCAAAATCGGAGGACTTTGAGGTGACTGTGGGACTCCATCAAGGATCTGTCCTGAGTCCACTTCTTTTTGCCTTGGTAATAGACTGCATGACGGGTAAAGTCCAGAGAAAAACACCAGATGATGAGTTTATGGGATTGGATTCAGGGACAGAGGTAGACTAGAAATATGGAGAGCAGCAATGGAGGACGGAGGAATGTGTATTAGCTTAGCAGGCAGAAAACGAAGTATTTGAGATTGAGAGTAGGCCCTAAGTCAGTAAAGGATGAATAGGTGAAAATGTTGGGAGAAAAGCTCAACCAGATAGAGAAGTTCAAATACCTGGGCTCAACAGTTCAGGCAGATGGTGGTTCTGAGAAACGGATACAAACTGGATGGGGTGCATGAAAAAGGATAACTAGTGTTATGTGTGACAGAAAAGTATCAGACAAGGTGAAAGGTAAATTGTATAAGACAATGGTGAGACCAGCAACGCTGTATGGGATGGAGACTGTGACTACTACAAAAGAGCAGGAAGAAAAGATGCAGGTGGAAGAGATGAAAATGTTTAGATGGTCTTTAGGACTAACTAGACTTGACAAAGTGAGAAATGAAAAGGTGAGGGAGAGGATGACTATTGGAGAATTGAGACAAAAATTGAACCAGGTGAGGCTCTAGTGGTTAGGACATGTGGTGAGGAGAAAGGTTGAGTAGGTGGGTATAGGAGAGTCAGAAAGATAAAGGTGGGGAAGAGGAGGCGTCGAAGACCTAAAAAGAAATGGGAAGACTGCATTCGTGAAGATATGGAGCAGGTGGATGCAATGGATCGCGAGAAGTGGAGGAAATGATCCGCACCGGCGACCTCACCTAAATGTGGGAAAAGCCAGAAGAAGAAGAAGAAGATAGCAAAATCATTTAGGTCATTTGACGTATTGTTGTTAAACTAAACTTCTAGTATGTAGTTCAATGATCCCATCTTTAGCTGTAATAGTTAATTCATTTCAGTATTTAATTAAGCAATTAATTAATTATGCTACCGATATTAAATTTTACATTTCTCCATCTATCGCCATAAAAATTATTGTTTAAATTTGTGCGTCAAATATTGATTCACTATTCTTCTGCGTTTATCAAAATGAATAGCTACCTATCTGGGAGTTTGATTTCTAATTATCGTTATTATTTTACAACCCAATTAATTTTAATTATTAATAATTATAATGACATCGTAATGACATGAAAAAGAATATTTGAATGCGATAGTACCTGACATTCAGTTAATCCCTCGTCGAGACTCCCCTAAGGTTTATCACAGATTGTTCGAAAACGACTCAAGGGATTTACTTGAAATTTGGAATCAATGTATCAAATTATCGTTCAGAGATTTTAGTGTAATAAGTTTTTAAGTCTGAGTCTCCTAAGGTCACACGACATCGCTTTAAAAAAATAATTTGGGCCAGTGCATTTTTTGGAAAAAAAACAATCCTGAAGCCAAATATTAATAGAATTGATAACATTATTTCTCCATGATTTCTAGCACCTAACTTCCTCATTCTAAATCAAATTTGAGAAAGATAGGATGTTTCATTTGGATTTTAGAGCCATTTAGTAATTTAGGACAAAAAAAATAATAATCAATATTTTATGGATTTGCACTGCTGCATTCTTAGTGGACCTATACACCAAATTAGCAGCCAATTGGATAATTTTTGGATGTGATAACGTCATTTGCCCCTAGCTCGGTTCTCTTATTGATTTTTTGAATAAAACTATTGTTGATAAATATTTCCAATGTAACATAATAGAAAAACAATGATAAAATTAAATTAAATCAATCTCCACTAAACATTAGAAATCCAAATTCCGTAATATAAAATACAGCACAGAATTCTTTTTCCATACTGAAAGTGCAGCCAATTAGCTAAATTAACTGTTAGTTCAATAAATATTTATTCATTGCTTCTGGTAGATCCTTAAGAACATATTACCTAATATCATATATGGATTTAATTACAAAAGTAATACCAAGTTATATCAATAGTTTAAAGAAACATATCGATATCCATTTTCAATTATATATTTATCATAGATAGAGTTTCTAAATAGTAGTCTATGTGTCTACTATTTCAGTATTCTACATGTGCATAGGCTAACTAGGAGTATGAGGTCAATAACATTTTAAAGTTTTCAGTTAACTAATCACCTCCACCTAGATCCATCCCACTCTATAATCTTCTACACGGAAATGTAATCCAGTATCGCACCATGTGCAATAATTTTATTGCAATGAAATGGCGGCTAATTCGTCAATTATAAACCCTAGAAGTTGATTGTCTACTTAAAATGATAAAATACCTACTTACCTATACCTACATAAGTATTCATCTAGTTATGGCTAGAACGTTCAAATAAAAATAATATTTAATTCATTATATAATACTCGTAGATTATTTATAAATAAGTTGCTATATCAAAGAAACCTCGTGCCTATAAATAATAGTTTTTAAAGACAAATACATACAAATAATTAATTATAATGTAATTTAATAAACAAAATTGTCACATAAAACACTCGACTAATCAAATAATAGTGTACAATGAATTCACATACCAACATAACCTAGAAAGTCAAGATATTCATGATACATAGACGTGATATTATAAAAATTGGTTTATTGGAATGAAATCAATACAAGTTTGGAAGTGGGATTAGCGTTTTCAACATTCGAGTTGCAGTGAAATGTCGGAATACAGCAGGCAAAACTTGCATCAAATGAGCTGATGAATCAAAGCTATTCAAGCGAGCATCTGCAGAGCATAAGCTGGGGTGACATTGGTCAAGCCTAATCTGTACAAGATTTGAAATTTGATGTTTCGGTTCGCATTCAGTATCTCATCCGAATTGTCTAATAAATGTATATCTTCCAACTGAAAAAACTGACATCCTGATGCCCTGACGCTCATTGTTAACGGTATATTAAATTTCACAATTTCTTGTTTCAATTTAGAACTACTGAAGCTAATTATTTTGTATCTGATATTACAAAAATGACTGAATATTTGTTTTTAAGATTTCATTGAAGCTGATATTGGACATTGCATGTCTCCCATCTAAATAAATTCTGGCCTCACCTGACATGACGCGCTGACCGCCCCGTCCCCTTATCATTCGATAATCGGACTGCTTCTGAGCTTCTAAAAAAATAAAACCATCCTCGCTTAACAATTACTAAATAGATTTTTATGCCAAGACATATCTCAAATATCTGAACGGTTTTTATAATTAACCAAGTCAAATAATATACAGAAAATGATATCAGTTCTTTAGAAAAAAGAAGTTTGAATAACAATTAAATTAAAAATAGATCAACACTTCTTAAATATGATTAAGTTCATCACTGACTTGGCATCTGTCCTTTGCTTTGAAGACTTTGCAATTGTTCTTGATATGTCATAGCGCGATGTGCCGCTCCATGTCGCGTAATCTCAGGACGTCGCACTTTGACTATCTTATTGAAAGGTTTCAGTGCTCGTCCTCTGCCACGATCAGCCCGAGAATGATGGCCCTCCCGGCCCCGGGCACTGCCTCCATCAGTTATCACAGATGACAGCTGGAAAAACAAAATACATCCAAATAACTGAGCGTGGTATTTATAAAGATAAAACATCACAAATATTTAGCTGAATATTAAATAAAAACTTATTTCTTGATGTTATTATAAATAGTGTATAGATTAAAAGTAGTTCGGGTTGGTACTACGCAATTTTTTCCTATGATTTGTAGATCAATTCCATAAAAAGCATAAAAATATAAAAGTCAATTTCTATGATAAAAAAACAATTGCGTGAAAAAAGAAGTTGATAAAAAGCAATGATAAGTATTTTAAGCAATCTGCCGAAAAAACTTTAATCCATAAATAATTTAATTTCAATAGATACGTTTCTGTGCTTCAGTTTCATATAATTTAAAATTAAAGAGATAAGCAATATTTGGACAACGAATAATCCCATACTAGGAAACCACATACCTCAGTTATTTGATCCAGATATTCATTGTACTCATCGAAATTATCAAATTCAAAATCGGCGTACTCTCTAGCCGGCGGTCCTGGAGCACCTTGTCGCTTCTTAAGGACGCCCTTCTGCTGCTTATCAGTTCTTATCCTAGATGACATGATGTCCAGACTGGAAGGTGCAGGTTGCTTGTGGACAGTCACCTGCTCATGAGTCTGCTCCGGTATGCCACACTCAGCCATTACCTTGGAGAGATAAGTTATATTTATCATCATAAGAGTATGTACAACATGCATCTAACATGGCTAAGCTTCGCTTTTATTATCGGGAGAAAAGGGAAAATAAAATTGTTTTCGAACTAGTTTATCAACCACTTGTAATATTTCTTAGGAGCTACTGATGACATTCTTGGGTTTAGTTCTAAGCATATGGAGTTCGACTTGATTATTGAATAACTATGATTTGCAACAACCAGTGTGTATGTGAGAATAATAATCTGTATAGAGATTTATTTTTTGTGTAAATTTTATTGATCAGGGAAAATTTCTATAAAATTGTCATATGTATAAAAAAGTTTGATATGATTTCTTATGTGATAGTAAATATATTTTTATGGGCCTCCACACACCACTTATAGCCCCTCCCTTACCGCCAGTATTATTAAAAATGAAACATCGCTTTCATTAATTTTAGTACATATCTGGTTAATAGTTAATTCTAAAAGTCCACACTATCAGATGGTTTGGACTTTTAAACTAACATTTAACCAAATACTAAAATTAATGTCAATAGCTTTATCTATGTAGTTCTTTATTGTATCACTAAACCTGATTCATTTGAGTTTTATGCTTTTGTTTTGTTTTATTAATACTTTAGCTAGAGTTTTTAAAATGGAAATATTCTCATCTGTGTACCTGTCCGATCATCTGTCGGACTTGCGCTTGTCTCTGCTCAGCCAGTACTCTCTCTCGTTCGCGTCGCTCCTTTTCTCTTCTGTCGGGGCTCATGTCCAGCTCGCCCTCTCTCAGACTGGACGGTGCACTGCCGACAACGCGTCTCATGCTACCACCGACACCAGCAGTGGACACATTCCGTCGAAATGGACGCGCCTCTCCCGCCTGCTTCTCAGCAAGTTCGAGCTTAAATGTATTCATACGTTGCGAGCGTTTGCGGGCCATCCATGCCTGCAGGTCACGCCGATCTCTTGGTCCACTGGCACCAGTTAAGTTTGGACGCACGGAAGTCTTGGCCGTTTGTTGTCTCGGACTGGCATTGCTGACTGGTAGACTGCTACGACGTGATAGATTCTGGTCACTGGCGCCAGCTCTTGAACAAAAGAATAGTTACCCACCTATAGATAATTGTCCCTTAAATACATTTTGTTAGATGATTGAGAATCTACACCTTCTTGAGTATAAATGAGTGATTCTATTATATAATATTTATATGATAAACTCAGAGAATGGATGTAATGTATGACAGTTGTGTGAAAATAATCACAAACACAAATATACAGAATCTAACGCAATGGCAATTGGCTGATAGCTCCAAAGCTCAGCTTTGCCTGATAGACATTATAAGATCGTTGAAAATGCGTCATTTTGAGTCTTTTCATTAAAATCTGAAATGGTTTCCTGACTTGGAAATTCAAACAATTTATTCAGACCTGATGGTCAGTAACTGTGTCAAATTCTATCAAAATCGATTAAGTAGCTTAGGAGATAAAGTATCTCAAAATCGGGATTTTTCTTATTTTATCTAGAAGTGTGTTAGCTTAAACCTTAAAATAAGACAATTATTGTTGGGTGTTAGCTCTCATTATATGAATTTTATAATGGTTTTAGATAAATAATTTGTAAAATATTAGAGTTAACAAAGTCAATTCTTCAGTTCCAAACATTAAGGACATTGGATATCTAAAACAAACAATTTCCACTTTGTTAGCTTTAATATTTTAAAATATAATTTATTTAAAAACTAACATTTCTAGAGTGAGAGCTAATACCCAAAAATTAGTTCACTTATTTTAGAGTTTGAGCTGACACATTTTTTGACCTTTTTGCCCTTTAATTATTGATAGGTTGATTTCGATATATGGAAAAAGAAAATACTATTTTTATTTGGAAGTATCAGAACCGCCCAGAGAAATAAAAACGACCTACTTCTCTTTTTCTGTGACAAAAGTATACTCGGAGTATATATTGATTAGGAAGAAATTGTGAAAATTCAAGAAAAATAGATAATGGCAGGAACGTCACAAAAGTGAAAAGAATCGATTTTTGATAACGTTTTGGTATATAATCAATATTCGTAAACTAGAAGTAATTTATCACAATAACCCAAACGAATTGGTAAATAATAAATGTATGTATATAACTATAGCAATTTAATTGGTAAATATGTCAATTACATTGATGACGTCAGATAGGTATGCAACAATGGTGTTAATATTTTCGGTTCTTATGACATATATAATTTCTGCGAATATATGAACTAGAGGGGAATATCTCGATTATGGGCCAAAAATATAGTAAAGTTGTTCTTTTTTCACTAGAAGTCCTGCTAGCCATCCCAATGAACAAAATTTCAGCTTTGTCGGCTGCATACTTTGTTGTCAAAAGAAAATTTGGCTATTTTTACACCCCCTAAGAGGTTCTAATCCAATGTTTCTTTATATATATTGTTGTTATAAAGCTCTCTAATGTACCATTTAGTCATTTTTATTCATTCTCAAATATCTATTTAACTATGCGAGGCACTAAATATGAACTGCGTACTATGTGATTATATCTGCTCAAGCACTCTATACTGATTGCTTCTATATAGAGATAAGCCGATCAGAGGACAGAACATACTTCAACTTCTGGTGTCCGGGCTCCCAGTTGTCGGTGATTGCTCTCAAATCGAGTGACTCAACAGGACCACCAAACACCTGAGCCTTCTCTTCCTGAGCCTGCACTCCCTCTTTGTGTGTAGGCATGTCCTGTTGTTCTCTCGGAGATGACATATCTGGTTGAGAAGAAATATCCCTTGGTGAGTCGTAAAATTGTTTCTTTGGTGATGATGAATCGTGCACTTTTCTTGGTGATAAATCACGCAATTTTCTTGGTAAAGAATCTTTCCTTGGTGGGGAAAAACCTTCTTCAGTGATTAGACTAGACTCATCCTGTGTTCTTGCATCGTCGTCAACGCTCATATTTTCAGGCGTGTTCTGATTGGCTATTTGTTGATGATGCACAGAAAGTTGTGTGTCACCCTGAGCTGTTGTTAATTCACTAAGATAAATAAGCAGTCTGGTTAATAGGAAGCCGATTCTCTAGTTTAAAGTAATGTTTTAGTAGAATTAGTTATAGGTATATTTAAATAAGTAAAAGCACCTATAGATTACAGATAGAAGTTTATAATATTCACTTCCTAAATACTTTAGTAACTATACTGCATCACACTAAGAAACATCAAACAATACCTTTGAGGTAAATTTCCTTGATGACGAATATTTTTCTAAAATAAAATTTAAAAAATGTATTTATATCAACATCAACTAACTACTTTCACATAAATGTTATTGAAGCCACTTGCATTCAACATTCGAAGCTTCTCTTTAATTTGAGTATAGTCGAAAGTGGCTGTTAGCTAAAGTTCGTAAGATTTGTGTTAGACTAAAAGCATTGTTAGATATACCCCAGGCCATATAAGTAAAAATTACTCTATGCCCCAGGCAGTATAAGAATAGTTTCAATCAACAGTGACATCATAAAGTAATATTACTCTATGGTTGAAATTGTCAAATGACGTCATAAGTTAGTAACTTACCTTCCTGGTTTTGTTAAATCTCTGTTCCACTTTTTCTGACATTTGATCGATGGCTCGAAGTTTAGCATTCATTTCGTCCAATGCCTTTAAAACATCTAACTTAGATCTAAAATTGAATAGTATGCAAGTACTAATAAAAGTATAATATGAGATTTAAAATTTACAAAATTCTTTGAGTGTGTAGAACTGTTCTATACTTTATAATACTACGAGTATACTATAGTCATAGATTGAGTGTTTAATTTTCAGTTTCAATTACATATCAATGATAGAGTCAATAACATAAAGTCAAAATCCATAGACTGTTCGACTGTGAAATCTTGCGTTACTTGACGAAACTCTTTTCGTGAACCTAAATCAATCGGTATAAAAAATCCTTAGAGATAATCTTGGTTTCTTGAAACTCCCTCAAAAATAAATACTACATATATTGTCAAAGTACGATAAAAATGTATAGCCATCGTGCAAGAAACGACAAATTTGATACCTTGTTGCAGCACTGACAGAACCTGCCGGCGCATCCTCAAGTACTTGTGGTGTCTTCAAAAGCCGCTTGGTCAGAGCATCTCCTCCGATAACAGGAGCAGGAGTGGGAGTGGAAGAACGTGGGGATTGCTCACTGACTTCTTGATAAGAGGGATCAGGCAGTTGAGTGGGCAGACCCCGACTTGCTGCCAGATCTTCCCAGATATTCTCATCTACACTTACCACGCTCAAAAAGCGACGACTTGAGGACTATAAAATGCAAGGTCATTGGTATTAATATTATTTAACCACAAACTCGTATGTATAAAATACAATCTAAGTGGGGAGCATACTGAATTTTTATAATTAGGTATGTCAAACATACCACAGTTTAAATAATTAAAAGAAAAATATTAAAAACACAATATATCAAAATTACAAAATTTTAATACATTGAATTCTTTATTCAGTGTCCGAAAACAAGATGATGATTAATTAATTTAAAAACAACTTTTGCCATTTTCAGATTGCTGCCTGAATAAAAATTGTTAGTAAGATTATGTCACATATTATCGAAATATTTATTCAAAACGTTCTAGCAGATTTGCTTACTTGATTTGGAGTATCGCCATAACAAAGATTTCCAATTAAATCTGGTGGTAGAACAGGAGCTCGACCCAGGCGCACACCAACTAAATCAAAATAAATGCAGAACAAATTATTTCATACGGTCGTGTATATCAAACACTAAATTATTTGCAAAAGTAACAAGAAATACGCTTCTGTTATATATTTTTAAAAAAACAATACACCATTTCACCACAAAACCAAAATAAATATAACCAATCATTCATTTAAAAAAATACCATTTACTAAACCTTTTTATATTATATAAACATTAATTTTATAGCTATAAATTCTATATGTCAAGTGGCATCTTTGTACGTACTACAAAATA
Source organism: Parotoplana pacifica (assembly GCA_034780595.1). Taxonomy (NCBI): domain Eukaryota; kingdom Metazoa; phylum Platyhelminthes; order Proseriata; family Otoplanidae; genus Parotoplana; species Parotoplana pacifica. The sequence goes on along the minus strand of JAUYWI010125638.1, from coordinate 11,105 downwards.
AACATCGGTTAATGAGATATTTCAGACAGTTTGTTAAAGGTAAAATGAATGTTAGTCAAACCAAAAAAAAAACATTAATGTGAAAAAAGAAAAACCCAACTACACCACACAGCACAGGTCAGTGATCTGAATCATTACCCACCCAGAGGTCGAGGCGTATCCTCATTGATCATGGCATCTGTTTGGCAGTCCACTAGATAGGTAAATAATAGATTATAATCAAGGATTAAACGTACCCATTAGATAAAAAAAACATACCACTACATAAAGAATATTTAAATATTCAAAAAACTAACTAATTATTAATTTAAATATAGCATAAAAGTAAAACCATAAAATAGGCTAAGAAAATAGATAAAGACTCCATTCTCATCTAATGCACAATTGTAAAAATGTCATTTCCATTTTGCATCCAACGGCACTTGATTTTTCCTTAGAACTGATAGGAAAATAATTTCAAATTTGAGAGTCATAGGTGTGATAAGTAGGTAATGAATATTTGCAAAGTATCATTAATCAAACTTAACCCTAGAAGTGGCAAAGGTGGTCAATTTGAGCAACGTACGTGCAAAAGAATGCTAATATCGCAAAAACTACTCCACTGATCAGGCCGAGGTTTGATTAAGTTTTCATTAATTTCAGAATTAAACAATAAAGATTTCAAAGTGAATGATACAACATAGTTTAGTAAATCCATAGAGATTAGCTTGTGTTTTTAAAGAACTGAAACAGGTTCGATTTCTATGGGTAAATTACATTTTTTAATGAAAATCTTGTAGAGCTGTCAACGGCCTATTGACATTGACTAGATCTGGATGATATTATCTTTAGTGAAATAATTGCAAATTCATACACTTATTTCAAGCTATAGCTGACCTGAACATTTACAAACACTACTAAACTGCTCTCATGAAAGTATCTAATTTAATATTTGTGCCAAATTTGGTTCAATTTCATTTAAATTATCCCCACCCAACCTTTCTTTATGGGTGGTAAGTCACTTCTAGGGTTAGAGGAGATTGTATGTCACTTTTTATATATTGCTATGTGAATAACAGAGAGACGTAAAGTATCTAATCTTATTCTGAGTGATAACTGTCAAAACTGTTTAAACATTGGGCAATTCATGATAAGAAGTATTTAAATTAAATTAAAATGCAACAAAATAAATTCAAACAACTTCAAATAAAACTGATTTACCAGAACTTCGATTCAGCCAATCTTCTGTTTGACTTTGAGCTGATTTAGAAAAGAAAGAAAGCATTCAAATGAATTTCCTTGACACTCGTATATAGTTCCATTAATACAGTTAGAAAATAATAACAGGATATGTGAGGTAATAAACTTTTAAAAAGTAGATAATCATAATTGCAGTGAACCGTCTAAATACATTTGTGATCAACAAAACATGCTCTTTACCAAATATTTTTTCCTTTGGCTGACTGGACCAGGAACTACACACTAAGACAATAAACATTTGAATCGTAGAATTAAATTGAGACAATAAACAGTGTAGTCATATAAAATATTCTTCAGTAATTTTTATCTTACCTGTTTCATTATATTTTCGAGGTGAAGTATTGATAATAACGTCCCGAGTATAACGTGGCGAATGACCAATAGTTTTGCCATCTTTGTCGTCGCTTAGAAATCCTATGTTAGGAACAAAATGATATATGATATTTCAAGTGCTAGAAGTAAATAACTGCAGAATAAATATTGCCTTTCTACAAAATACTTTTTTTCAAAACATTCTTTTCAATAGTGATAGCTTTGAAAATAATGAGGAGAACTTACCTGGCATAAAAGCAAATCCATGATGCACATAAAAATCCTTCTCGTCTATGTTAATCTCATCATATTGCACCCCCATATCAACACATTCAGTGGTGGCCTGGTCCCTCTTATCAGTGCCTTGATCCTCTTTTTCGAGGGAATTCGATTCAGAAACACGAACACTTTCCGGAGGAACGGAGGAGGAACGTCTTGTTGAGTGACCTACATCATCTTCCTCTAATTGAACATGGTTTCCATGACAATGAGTAGAGTGTGCAGAGATATCAGGATCAGATGAGACTCTGATGAGATCATTATCCATTGGACTAACACGAAGAAGATATCTTCCAAAAGTTGCCTCTCTTTCCATTTGAATTTGTTTGCTGAAGCGTATCACTGGATCGAGATACTGGGGAATATTATCAGGTGATGGTTGGGTGACTTGACCAAACAGCAAATGGGGAGGCAGCAATTTCGCTACTGGATTACGTGGAATATGACTAGCGCCAATTAATGGAAGTTGATAATGAATTCTTTGATGCAAAAACTCTCTGTCTTGTATTTGCAAAATAGGCATTTGATTAAGATAGGAAAATGAATTTGATGACTGATTTGGTTGCTTGTGTAGATGTTGCATTTGTTGTTGAGGTAAATGTTGTTGATTCATATTTTGTTGAGGCAAATGTTGTTGATTCATATTTTGTTGAGGCAAATGTTGTTGATTCATATTTTGTTGATTCATATTTTGTTGAGGCAAATGTTGTTGATTCATATTTTGTTGAGGCAAATGTTGTTGAGGCAAATGTTGTTGATTCATTTGTTGAGGTAAACAATATTGCTGATTCATTTGTTGTTCATTTATCTGTTGTTGATATGGGTGCTGTGTCTGATCCATAGATGGCATTTGAAGCAAAGGAAATGGTACAGTTGAGGGTTGCTGGTTCGATGTGGCGACAGTTGTCTTTGGCGTACTGTTATCAATAGGAGGAGCATGCAAATGAAAATTTTCTTTGTCTTCCCCATAAGCAATCTGTGGTCTTGGTTGGAAAGATGTATTAAATGAATTACTGGCAGGTTGGTAAATTCGATTAGAAGACTGTTGTGGATGCTGATCTGCTCTTAGCAAATAAAAAGACTCCAGTGCACTCTGCTTAGTGGGTTCATTGTGTTTCCTAGGAGACCGGGAACGTTGTCTTCTTCTAATAGGTATATGAGCTGAAGAAGTATCGTTTTCAATATCTCTGGGTTGATTGTCACGTCTCAAGTGGTCCATTACTTGTGCTCCTGCACCATGACCTGCAGAAATACTGTTCTCCATTTCTGAATATTCTAGCGGGCCACGTGATGAAGAACGATTGTCATTTGCAGCATTAAAGGATCTTGAAGATAACGGTTCATCACCTTTTTGACCAACACTGTGCTGAATTTTTCTTCTGGAACTGTCGCCAACTTTCGAGCGTGCTGTTGTTCTTTCTGTTATAAAATCTGTGACAGTAACATCAGTCATATCTTCGCTCCTGTTGGTTGAACGACCGGTGCCAGACGGCCCTGCCAATGGATTGATTGACCTAGTATAAACATCACGCTTAGGAGAGTTGTCTGTGTCTTTTATTGGTAGTCGCAAAGACGGAGAGGATGAGGGTGAATCATTTTCTTCCATTGCAGTCATCAGCGTCATGATACTTGCTTGCTGCAACTATACAAAAATAAAAATAGAATCAGAAATGAAACTAAAAGAAATCATACTTGTCGTAGATCATTTAGGCTGAAATATGGTACATACATTCAGCAATCAAACAATTATATAATGGAAATGTGTACTGGATAAGAGCTTAATGAGGTCATCAGGTTGAAAATTAAATTTGAATAATTAATTCCTATGTAGATCTAACAGCATACATTCTGAAACTACTAGCACCTATAGATGATTATACAAATGCCAACTTTTATGCCAAACAGATCCTCATTTTCAAATTATTTAACTAACAACTTTAATGACATTTCTTGGTCACCGCTCTGGTGTTAAATTTTGTATTAGTTCTTTTTTAATTAAATTAATTTTAAATTTTGAATATTATAATAAAAAGAAAATACAATACATTATGTTTAACTACGAAATAAGCTATCAATAGTGGACATACTGTATGCCTCAACTGAACTACTCAAACTGTAGGGTTGTATCATAATATATCCTTCTCGACTCAATTATGTCTTAAGCAGACATTTCCACTAACAGAAAATAAGTTGAATTCAATAGTATAGTAGTAAACCTACCTTAAAGAATCGTTTCATCTCATTTCGCATTAAAAGTTCCATTTGCTTCACCATTTGCTGCGAACCTGATACATTGGACATGGTCATTTTCTCTTCTGTTTTATGTCTGTTCGAGGAGGATGGAGGATAGGGGGAGGACACAACAGGGCCCCCGGAAGCAAGGTCGAGATAGGGATTGGTAGTTGGTTGATCAAGAATACCACTAGATAAGGATCAAAATGAGAATTCACAAATACACTTATGATTATTCAGAATCATAGTAATGACAAAGTTAAAACAAAGAGAATATTGCGTCTAACGGATTATGCAGGTAAAAGATATATAACTTTATCGATTTAATTTCTAAATACAAATTCTACAATTCTACATAGAAGGTGATAGGCAGGTGAGCTAAATTTATAAAAGAATACACAATACTGTTGAGTAACAATAAACAAAAGGTCGACAAATAGCCTCTCGTTTTGTTGATGAGTTTGAGGTAGTGACACAAAAATTACGTTAAGTTTGTTCTATAATAAATTGTGTTTTGTTTTTGTTTTTTACTTTTCCAGTACTACAGACAACAAGTAAATTAACCTCTGCTTACAAAGGGAAAATTATATAAAATTAACTAAGAGTAATTAACAGAGTAATAAAGTAAACTTCTAAATGATAATTTAAATCATTCACTAACATAATATGTATAATAAGTAGGAATATCGTTGTTATATGGTAAAGAATTTAGTAATTTGCGTAAATTAAAAATGCAAAATCGTATGTTGAAGAAAAGTCTTCTCTGGCCCAGGAAGCTGAGAGTTCATAGTCCATCATCTCTTTTTCAAGCAATGACCCAATAAGTTTGTACATTTTGCAACCAATACACAATAACCAATGGTCATCATAGAGGGAGCAACAAGCATTTAGCTCGGACTTAGACCTGCTTGCTACCATGGCCAGCAGTAACTTGTTATAATTCGGCTTTATAAGCACTTTCAAAATTCCATTCATCAAGTATATAACTAAACCTTGAACCTGGAGCAACCGGTTTTGAAGTTAGACGCTGTAACCACCTGACTACCGGATACTCTAAATTGATATTTCTCAAACCACAAACGCGTTTCATTTGAGCCTCTCTATTTGACAAGAAGAAATCAATCAAAATATCTGGGTATTGTTAAAATGTTGAATTGAAGTCAATATTTCCGTCTTTGATACTCAAATTAAGTATAAACCTACTAACCAAAAAACAACCAGTCGATATATATCCAGGGCTTTTTCAAAAATCTTCCCTAATATCCTGATTTTATTTTTACCTACACGGCCAAGTTTACCGTGTTATCGCTCTTGAAAACTACAAATTTTGTAACTATTGCAAATGATCTCTTATAGTGAGTGGGAGATTCAACAGAATACCTCACCGAGGTTTCTTGGAAGTTACAAATGTCCTTCTCAAATCCTAAAATTAGCATCATGCTATCATCTGCAGCAACAACCAATCAGGCATTGCCGGCCTATGTTAACAAGAGGAATATATTGCACAAAAGGTCTGGAAAAACCTTCTGTGCCTCCAAGAAAACAACAATTTCATCACCTTCCAATGTGTCTCGGCTCATTGCAACATTACACTCAACGAGGAAGCTGACATAGCCGTAAAAGATGGAGCTACCCACAATCAAAACTCCTCCGCTATATACTATGAAGCCATTATGGCAGCCCTGAGGCGTTATCTGAAATCCAGCACGAAAAATCAAACACCCGATGTATTCCGATATTTGTTAAATTGATTTCCCACCGAACACCAGAAAAGAAATCATCTGGAGCCAGCTCAAAAGTGGCCACTCCCCTGCGCTCGCAAGCTATGAATTCCAAATTAACGATAAACCATCTGATAAATGCCGAAATTGCGGCCAAGAAGCAGTCCGCAACCTGCGGCACATCTTCGAAACTGCGATCTCTTCAACATCGACAGAATCCAACACTTGGGAGGCTCTCCAGTGATGTGGCCCTGAGACATGGGAGGTCTGGTAAACTTCTTCAGGGAGATCGGTTTCTTTAGTTGTATGCATGACCCGAACCATGGTCAGTCGTGACGCCCAAAAGAAGAAAGAGGAAATTATCTACACCAACCTTAAAACCATTTTAACGAAGCAGCGGAACAGCAGCTATGTGACAGCACCGAGTGCCATGCTACTCCTTAAAACACGTGCCGGCTCAAGGGGGGTATAATGTTAACTTATATGATTAACATAGGTAGTTAAAGAACGGGATTTTATTAGAAACTAAAATACAAATTTTTAAATCTTTTACAGAAATGGAGATGTATTTTCACAAATAATTACATAATACCAGAACAAAGATAATCAGATAGTTTAGTCAAATGTACAAAATTGCTATTACTCATGATTTATCAATAAAATTGACACAAATCGAGTAACAACACTATGTTCCCCACAAATAGTTAAATTACACCGCTGACAAATTTGTTTACTTTTTCTTTTGCGAGCTGATGGATAGACGTGGCAGATGTCATGTTCATTTCGAGGAGGCTGTTGTCGATCATTATTTCAACTCCAAAACTTGTCATGGTACTTGAAGTTCTGCAGGAGCTAATGACTTAGCCAACTCACAAATGAATATTTTTCTACCTCCATGTCGCACTGAAGATTAAGGCTTGAGAATTGTTTGTACGAATTATGAATCACGCATTATATGTGGCAATATCAAGTATGCAGTCAAAGATTCGCATAGTCTAGCAATGAGTGCCTCTTCTTGTGGAAACACTTTTTCACATCAAATTAGCACCCTCTACCAAACGCTTGAATATTTTTAACACCACGAAGATAATTTGGAAGATGTTGGTTGCCTCTCACATAGGGTTCCATACATAAGACATATAATTCTTTAGAGTTGCAGATCAAGTGGATTTTGATTCCATATTTGTCAAGTTTGCTTTTGTCATATATCTTGATAGGGTAGCCACCGCCGAATGAGACAATGTGTTCAACAACAGTGGCATGATTAGCCGGAGTCCAGTGTTGAGAACAGTTCTTTGTCATTTCACTGAAAGCACTACGAACAGCAAAAAAATTATCATTATTTTGACAAATATCTCAATTCTTTTATCATCAAATTGGAGCATTCTGTGAATAAAGGCAAACTTACATATTACAGGATGTTGTAGCAGATAGAAAACAAGCGACTTAGAAGAGGAGATCAAACTGGAACCCCTCAAAATAACGGCAACAAAATTGTATGAAAGAGCATTGTGTAGAGAGTAAAGTGACCCCCTGTATATTCTGGCGACAAAGAACGTCATAACAAGACTGAAAAGGATGGAGAGATATTGGCACAAGAGCGAACAAAGAAAACGATTACGACAAAATCCAGAGAAAACGAAGAGCAAAGGGAGTGGAGCGACCACCCTGGATTACAGTGCAGAATATCAAGATGAACACTACCATCAAAGGATCCACCGACAGAAACAGCGAAGCTGAGAGAAAAAAACCGAAGCCGAAAACTACCTTGAGAAAGCAAACTCTACCATGTACACCAATGGGTCAGCCGCTGAAGACGTTGGAAATGGCGGGAGAGGAATCGTGGCCTACTGGGCTGACGGCAACAAAATGGAGAAAGCCATACCTGCAGGACGACACTGCTCCAGTTGCAAGACAAAGTTGTTGTTAGCCATTCGAGAAGGTCTGAAGATGGTAAAAAGAGAGAGCATGGAGAAGACAGGATCATCACCGATAGTCAGGCATCACTAGCAAAGATCTAAGGAGCAGACGACCGAAACAGGAACTCCACTGTAGTTGATATCCTCAAAATCTACCACGATGGCAGAAATATCGAACTCCAATGGATTCCCTCTCACGAAGAAGCTGACGAACAAGCAAAGAAGGGGTATGAAGCGAGACCAAAGCCGTGTGGCACTATACGTTGAGTCAGTTGTGGCGGCAGCGAGAAGAAACAGGAACAACACTGAATCCCAAAAGAAAAACTACTCAGGCTGGTAGAGAAGGCTGAAAGATGCCAAGTTCGAGAGCACTAGTTTCAACAGGAGAGAAGGCAGCACCATCCACCAACTCAGAGTTGGGAAGAGCCCGCTGCTCAAAAGCTACCTCCACAGCATGAAGAAGGAAAGCAACCCCATTTGTGAAGAATGTAAAGAAGCGAACGAAGATGCCGAGCACCTCTTGCTGAAATGCCCGAGATAGCAGGTTACTAGACGCGAGGTCTTTGAGATGCACAAAGCTACCCCCAAAAATATCTTTGAAGAACCTCACAAAATCCTCAAATTCCTTGACAGGATCGGCCGCAGGGACCCAGAACTAGAAGAAAAAGACATTGTTGCTTTGAAAAGAATCACCACATGATTCATTCTACAAAGTATATCTTTCTTCATCTTTCCATTTTTGTCAGAATACATTTTATATCGGATTCCAATATATGCATAAATATCACTTTAGAAAATTGAAGGTTTTAGCTGTAATTTCTTTTATATTTCCATCATTAAAAATTAATTTCATACACTTTTTCCGTCATTAGCAGCTCTGGCCTCTGCTTATTTAATCCAGGAGGATCCTAAATAACATTGCGAATGTTGCATCGTGGAGCTTGTCCAGTTTGTGGGTTATCAAAAGTCTATTATGCACCATCAGGGGTTTGATATATTTCATCCCTTCTCAAAATTTCTTCTACACTGTCTTCATCGATATCATTTTCATAATCAAATGTACTCCATTTGCAGAAATGCAATTATTGAATACAGAATTAACAGCATATTGAATGGCCATTAGAAATAAAAATCGATCACTCTCATGCTGTGTAGCCTACTAGGTAATATTGTGTGTATGCCTAAACAATTCTAGACACACATCATATACAAACACAATCGTGTGTATCAACATATTTGTAAAAGGGCCAGATAAATCCTAGCTTGAGCCTCTATGTAATAACAGATAGCTTGAACCTGCGCGTGTTAATCAATTAGTCAATTACCATAGAACAACCATTACCTTGTAGATACTGCTGGACTTTGAAAGTGGACACCAAATCGTACAGGTGCACCATTATTAGCCGTTAGACTGCTAACATCCAAGGTTGAACTTTCCTCACTGGTTTTACTGTCATTTGCAGCAACTTCATCTTTTATGGGATCTTCATTAGTTGGAATAGAATTACTAAAAATACAGAAAATTTGAATACTACAGACTAAATTAAGTTGGTCTTTCAGAAGTAAAAATAAGTTTTCTTAGAAAAAGTAAATTTTCGAAAATTTCTCTTAAATGTAATTCATGAAACTCATAGCTAATTTTATCTAGTTAAAAAATAGAGACCTCTATTAAAAATGTAAAATGCTGTGCCATTAGATTAGTCCAAAATTAGTCTATTCTTTTCCAAAGGTTGCAAATCTCAAATCTTTATAGTTAAAGCAAAATAATTAAAAATATTATAGATAACATTCTTAGTGGTCTTACTTATTTCGTTGTTCCAAAACAAAACTAGCTGTTGGTCGCTTTTCTCTTTTTTCGTTCTTCAAGTTGGCGTTCTCGTTCTCGTAATTCTCGACGTTCTCTTCCGAGGGCCCTTGCCCGTTTTTTGCCTCCTCCATGAATCCGGCAAGCTTTGCACGTGCTATATTACGTACACGGTCACTGTGACTCAGGGACATATTGCTTTGGTCACTGAGTACACTCTGAACTGATTGTTCTTCTTCAGGTTCCTAGGAATAGCAAATTAATTAAAACAAAATTTCTAAAATTTAGAAGGATACCAAATTATCTAAATTTGCCTGATTGTACTAATAAATTTTGTAAAGGTAAAAATATACAAATTAAGAACTATCAGCACTCAGATACGCTTTGTGAGCTAATCAAATAATATCTATCGGTTTTATTCGATTTTAAAGCATAAGAATAAATAACGTCTTAAAATAAAACCAAAAATTATGAAAGATCTACCTGAAATTGTTTATGGTAATCGCCATTTCTGTTGTCATCATCTTCATCATTAGCCGGCGCTGTCAGACGTCGCCGATGACCGCGACTTACAGGAGAATGTACAGGCGTTCTGTCATAATCTGAGTGCTGACGGTTACTGGATGGAGAGTTCTTGGGTGTTCTATCTTCATTGTTGTTGGATGCCACATTGTTACGTCTTCGGTTGTGAACTAGATTGGTTAGATGTTGTAATTCAAGATGCAGATTTATATCATTTGGTTCTTGCGCTGCCTCAACAGGCTGTGAGGCTGCAGGTGGATCACTAATAATTGGTGTCTCCAGTGAGATCGTTCTCTGTACCCTTGGTCGATGTTGTGAAAATGAAGTTCCCATATCCTCAGGAGTGGGTTCCGCAGTTTTGGTTCGTTTAGGTCTGTCCGCACCAAACACGGTGTACACTAAGAGGTTCGTGTTTAGTCGGATTCGCATGGAAGGTCGATCTACACCAAGAAGTTTATTTTTTGCATTCGCGTTACTAACTGGAACAGAGAAATTGGTGCCTTGATTTCGATAAGTCCACCTTACAAGCCAGTTCATTCGATCGTATAGGGACTGCTTACTCGGTCCAATATTGACATCTGTGATAAATGGCGCAGTTTTATAACCCACAGACTCATTACGCGGTGTAAATAAAACTTGTTCCTGATTAATCTGATTTTTATCGCGGTAACCAGAAAGACTGGTGCGACGATTCTTGCCTGAGTTCAAACCTGCAAAATTAAGATGTGGTACAACCGTCGAACCTTGTGACCCAACAGATGATGTATCTTCACCTCCTCCAGCAATATTGTGACTGCTATTACTGCGTTTAAAACTAGTCGGATTAGATCGATTGCTACTTCGACTACCAGCAGTAATTCTTTCAAGTGAATTCGATCGAGCAAAAATTATATTAGACGATTTACGTCGAGAACCAGACCTGCTATTTTGTCGTGGCAAACGAGAGTATGAAGTAGGAATGTTCGGTGTTGCTACACTTCCCGATCTAGGCCGAGGTGATGGCGGGCAACTATCTGTGTCCTGCGTAGATTAAGAACCGCCCCCACTAATAGAAGAACCTTTAGTGTACACTGAACG
>JAUYWI010125627.1:0-10103 GCA_034780595.1 Parotoplana pacifica | reverse complement strand
TCGGATGGAGGAGCTCATTGAACAAGGAGGTGACCAGCTGAAACATCGAGGACATTAAAAATTATTTGTACGTAAAACAAAATTCTTTAAAATACACAAAATTCGGCCCATCTTTTCGCTCACCCTGTAGATAGGCAATATAGTTTTTACGTACGCTATATAAAACCATATTTGTAAGTCATATGAGGTCACCTGATGACTGCTAATCATATTTTAAATCAAAAGTTATTTGTCTATTAAATCAATTTATTATTTTTCTCTTGCTATTTTTAGCACAGTACTGCAGGCTGGAGATTTGTGATCGCCTCCAGGAAGTTCAATACAGGTTCAAGAATGTCTTTGAGATTGTGGCTGTTGAACGACGCACCGAGGTGATGGATCCATTCTCTGTCATAGAAAGGGCGCTTGTAGATGATATGGTCGATGGAATCTTTTGCTGCTACAATAGAATATAGAAATTTCTTTGAAAATGTAAGGTGATCCCGTTCTGAGTTGGTAGAGCATGATAATTTTACTCCTCGGTAATCTTTTCATGATGGCTTGGTCGATAAGGTTGCTGATTTTCCACTATTTCTTCCAGCGACCGTTGACAGTAGGCTGACAACAGTGCTATTCAGCCTACTGTCAACGGTCGCTGGAGGATCTAATGGCGATATTTTTAATCACATCGAGATTGGGGGTAGTGATCAAGAATACTGTTCCCACAGGCGCGGGGTCCTTAGTTCAGCTTGTCGATAGTCGCCTTCCTATCAGTGAGAATACGAATGGTATTGGTGTTGGGTGCTTTCTGTTTGATGATTTTACGGGCCGATAGTAAATTGCAGTGAGTTAGGCAACATTGTGCAGCAGGTGCTGGCTGAGACATTCCCAGATTTCTACAGGTTTCCCTTAATAAGAAACCACCTCAATTTCTGCCTGTACTGTCAACAATGGAGCCATCAGCCCGTAACAGGGAGGGTGGCGAGGTAGTTATCAGGGTGTCCCAATGGGAGCCGGTCTTAACCCAAGGACTGTGAAAAGGTTGTCAATTGGCAGTCAATGTGTCCGTTGGGTACTGGCTACACCGAGTGTAGCTTGCGAAATGCACTGTTCCTGGGTCACAGCATTAAAAGGACTCTTGTTACTGTGATTGGGCGTGGACGGCGCTCGACTTGCCCAGAAAAAGAGAGAGAGGTATTAACAGTGATACACATTTGCACATTTACAGTTAGTGCTGATGTTATGTTGCATAGGTTCTAGCGCCATGGGGGGACACTGCAGGTAGGATTGTTAGGGGCATGTTTGAAATGTTAATCTTATGTTAACTTCATAAAATTTGACCCAAATTTCTCCAGGGGTAGTGAGTCTGTTTCAGCCTTAAAATGGCCACTTTATCAGTAATCTTCCTCAGTGAATCTGACGTTTCTAATCATGGCTTTTTTGTAGAGGAAGGTGCCTTTGGCTTTGTCCCTGGTTTAGATAGGTTCAAGTCTGGCTTCCTCCAAAATCCGAATGTCATCAGTGATTTTCTTTGGACAGCCTGTGATGATTCTGGCAGTGCAATTGTGGTCGGATTTAATATTTTCAGGTGTGAAGTAGCACAAGAGGACATTCATACTCCAGCAGCAAAGGTACTCGATGCAGGAACGAATGTATAAGTATTGTAGCTACTTCAAGCAAGTTACTTTTCCTCCGCCAACTCCTACCTGCTATATCAGAGTTGTCGGATTCTGAGACTGTTTATTTCTTGATTTTATGAGCATGCTTGCCAGGCATGTTGCAGGCAAAGAAGTACGAAACAACTTTGTTCTGTATGTGTCACCACGAAGGTCATTGATCTAACGTGGGGAGGCAATGACACTATCTTGGGGACCCTTGGCACTTTAGATATCGGACATAGTGTTGTTGACCCGGACTTTGGCAGTCTTGTCGAAGATGAAGACATTGACACAAGTGATATAACATTTAAGAACACTCAGTTGCTACATCTTTGGCGACAAGCCAGATGGTCCTCAGTAGACCTGGTAGCCTGAAGCCAGCTTGATGGGGAGAAAGCAGATGTATTTTTCAATCAACTAATAAAGGCAGTTGCACACCAATCTTTCTATAAATTTTTGTCTAAAAATCTAATATTAATATCAAAATTTATGACATAATCGTGCTATTTTGATTTATTGCACTTTTAATCAATTTTACAGTATAATTCTCAGTTGTTTCATTTTGCTAATGTAGAAATTATTTATTATATTAATCTTTACATAATACAAACTTAAAGTTGTTCCATTAATTTATCTTTAGACAAAATACACTAACCGGCATAAATTTTGCTAGCACAATATTAAAATCTAATTATTTAAACGCTTTATCTACATTCAAATTGAAAATGAATTTGCAACCAATAGATATCAACTTTTCAGAAAATCAATTATACTGTAACCTAGATAACTGTGTAAGGTACCTATGGCTAAATTATTGAACTGCTGGCTGTCTGCATAAAGCTAGCATTAGATTTATGACATTTAATGTATGAAATAATTTCACCAACAATCCTCTATAGCTAATGACATCATTTGGTGATCTCAGATGACCTCCAAAATATGTTTTTGGTATAGACTGAGTATACTATATTTATATCAGTTGATAAACCCTTTGTTTCTCAGTTATTTGCTATTTTATTGCAAAAAATGTTCCCTTTCGATTAAAATAAAACACATAATTATGAACCTAATTTAAACTGGTATTTATCCCCTGTATTTGTGTCTACATGTTAGAAACTGTAAATTACCAAATATCACAAAAAATCAAGTGTGCTTGACTAAAAATAGCTTATGGCGTCATCAGTTGACCTCCAATGGCCTTCAAAGTATATTTTTTGATAAATTGTTACATTTATATTCATTGGTAATATATTCTACCACCTAAAACGTTTCGTTTTCATGTTATTTGCAACTTTAGGACCAGCTAAGAGACCCGACAAATCAAATTCTTATGTGGCATCTGTCCTAGCCGTTTGCAGAAGTTATCCAGCATGGATGCCGAGCATTAACAATTTTTACCAACTCATTTTTCATCCCTTGGCTGGTCTAAAATATTTAAATAGTATTTAAACAAATTTATTTCCAATTTCTTTAACATAATTTTTATCTTTTATTTGTATGTTCTTTTCTGGAGGAGCACAAACATTAGTTGCTGCCAGCATGGAGGGGTTTTCTCTATAGGTCTCTATATGACTTTTCATTAATTCAATTTTTCAATGTAAATCATATATGGGTGTGTACCACCGTTCAATAATGCGTAGTGGAGTCTTATTATCCAATATAAACATATTCATATAATTTTAGCAATACATTGCTTTCACCTGATATTCCAGTAAGTCCTTTCAATAAACATGTCAAAATTTCATAATTGTGGCTAATTTCGATATCTACTAATAGTTGGATAATATTTGTTTTACAATTTAGTAATTAGGTATTTAAAAGTTTTTAGACATCGGAACAATCTCTTTTTTATCCAAACATTTTTCGTACAACTGACCCAGGGAATTTTAGAAAAACGTTGACTAACATTCTACATTGTCTCCACTTTAAACCATGGTTACCAGAAGAAGAAAAAAGTTTAAAATAAGTAGTAAGTAAATTGCAAGTTAATGCCACTCATTCAAAAATAAGATGATTATGTTCAAATATCATCGTGAATCTAAATATCATTAAAACCATTTTTCGTAAGTTACTTGTACATAGACGGATTGATTATACAGCACCATATAAATTTTTAAACTGAGAACAACGTAACAATAATTGACTCGGTATAATATGTAGTTGGATAAAAATTGTTTCTTTTGTTAGTCCAAAGATTGCCAGACAAAATAATAAACATGCGATTAATCATAGAACATTATATGTAGATAGATAGATGTAATATGACCAAGAGAGACCAGAGTAGGAATCATCATTTCCTGTTGACTAATGGGAATGACTATCCTAGAAGTGCCGTTTCAATTTCAATCAACGCCAGCATTTCAGTTGATCAATTCAATTTTAATTATTGTAAAAAAAGATATATCTCTTAAAATTATCAATGTATAAACATGAACACTCAGGCTTACATGTACATATTCTGGTATATTTTCAAACTTTTTATTCAATTTTTCAATGTAACAGTGTTTCTTATTTGTTCAGTGTAAATAGGAGAGCAACTAGGCCAACAAAGATTTTAATAATTAAATGATGTAGGTATATATATTACACATCATTAATCAAAAGGAACTAAATTATACCTAATTAGCGTAAACTTGAAAAGTAATGCAAGCAACTCTAATAAAAATGAAAGTACCTAGCAGAAGATTCTAATTAACAACTAAGATAAAATTATAGTCTTAAACTGCTACTTTTGTATTTGATTAATATTCTTGAAAAGTTAGATATCAACATTAGTTTGTGGTGAAAGAGCATTCAACTTGATTTTACAAAATCCCAAAAAATAGCTGCATTAGTACTTATGGGGTGCATTTTGTTACATTTGATGCATGCTAAAATAAAATTTACTTCAGAAGAATAAAATAATAATTTAGTTGACATTTTTGACACCATTACACCCTCAAAAAGGTGTATATTTTAATTAACTTTCAACTTATTAACTCTCAATAGTGTCCCAATAAAAACAATAATTTTGTATAGACCTAAAAATCAGACAAATACAATAATATCTAATATCCTTTATGACAGTTTCAAAAAAATTAAAATGAACATTTAAAACCGCAATTCTTAACCGGGTGGTTAAACAAGACGAGAACCGATTTTCTATTAAATATACAAGCAATACTTACAATTAGCCAGACTATTGATAGACCAGGAATACCAACTAAAAAGAAGAAAACAAACTTTCAGCATAGATTTTAATAGAGACTATATCAATAAATTTATTTAAAACATATGTCAAACATGTAAAATACAGTTAGCAGATAGAGGGGAATTGTAAAATTGACATACTTATTATATCGAGTGCACCAACTAATTGATTCCCCGTAGAGTTGACATAGGAATATTTGTGTGTCACGACATGTAAATTTGAATAAAACTTAAATGGGAATTAAACCTAACATATTTCATGTAGTAGCTACTGGTTTGTAGAAATCTACTATTCATTAAGAAATCTAATGAATAAACATTACTTTTTTTCTTCTAAAAAGACTAATTAGAAGGTACCTCCTACAAACATAAAACTAAAAAAAAAGATTTTGTACCTACAATCATATCATCATTATCCGAATGTGAATTTATATTAATAGGAAATTAAACCATATAAATACTCTGCGGTTTTAAGCCATTGCTGTACTTTAGGGCTATTCTATATATTGGGCCAAAAATACGGTTATATAAAAGCTAGCACATAATTGTGTAGAAATTTATAAACCAATTCAAATTAAAACGTGTGATGTCTATTATGAATCAAGCAGATAAATGTTGTTGAAGTAGCTACAGACAGTAAGAGCAATTCCTAAAAGCTTAGCAATCTATGATTTCCACAATAACGCAAATGCACCTTCGAATTTAGCAAATATAGGCTGCTTCGCTAAAAATTGCGTTTTTCCTTCGCAAAAACATAATTAGAAAACTAGAAAATTTACAATAATATAATTAGAAAACTTTACAAATAACATTATAAGTACATATGTATCATATAGTTACAAATAGTGTCCCTCTTTCTCAATGATTTTCTGGAAATCTTCCTTCATTTTTGCAAACTCCTTTCTCATTATTTGAGCAGTGAAGGTTGGTAGAGTAATTGATAAGAATCTTGTCAAACCTTGTTCATCATTGAAATCGTCCTGGTTTCTTCTCATTGACTCAATGCGTGGAAATATGAATCTGTCAGACATATTGGTGTCAGGACTATATAGGGCTTGTTTTATCAATGGCAAATTCACAGGAATGGGTAGGTACATAAATTGTAAAAAGAAATGACTTGCACTCTTAGAAATTTAAATATGATTTTCTGTTTTTAGGGTGCGACGAATGACATAACTTGCTAAGCCATATTTTTATAAACTACCCCAGAGATATGCTACGGTCCTAGGTTGATTGCTTTTGACAAAATTTTTATTATTATTAGGTGCCTACTGCAAAAACAGAAGAAATCCAATATTTGCAATTGTAGGTATTCAATAGAAATGGGGTAGAAATATTCTCAAATCCACCAAGCTACAAATATGTATAAAAAATGAAGACAACATCTATTAATCATTATTTTAACTAATAAGAAAATACAATTTCCATTTTATAATAACTGGTGAGCGGGCGTGTACATAGTTGTATTTTTCTTTCACTTATTGATTTATTAAAATGTGTCTACACAATTGTCTCATATTACGTAGGTGTCAACACAAAACATCAGAGAAAACTTATCGATGACACGACATCCACTCTTTATTCCTGAACATGACATGATTCCATATGATGCTACTCCGAAACTAACTTCAGTTCATTCTCACGAATGTCATCATTCATTCCTCATCTTTCGCTCCCCCATTAAATTAGACAGACCGTCGGCCTTCAGGCCTGGCAACAACTGTGACCGCTAGTTGATGATAAAGGAAGAACTAGTTACATTGGAAACTTATATGTGGGCTGTTACTGGAAACCCCGGGGTAAAAACAATGTGGCCTTGACACAAAACAAACAGAAGTTAAATCCTTAACAAACGTTCAAAAAACAATATCGACATTTTGTAAGGGACGCGTATAAACAGCATATAAAGTTGTAATAAATGCTTTATGTAGTTGAGAAGAAAAATCAGTTGTAAAACTAGCCTCGGGTAAAGTGGGGTAAGTGCATCACACATATTTGAATCCTATGGCTTAACAGCCTACTGTGTATTTTTTTCATTATGCACATATATCGCGATCCACATGTCAAACTATCGTATCTCTGGATTTTTTATATATCAAATACTAATAAACTGAACAATATTTTGTCAAAATATTGAGCGAGTTATAAACTTGTCAAACTATCTTAAGTTTGTTTATAATAAGCTTTTACAGCATTTAATCAAAAACATCATTTTTTAAAATATCGCTGCTGAAAAGTTGCGAATTTTAAGATACGATAGTTTGACATGTGGGTCGCGTTATATGCATTCAATCAGTCACATTAATGGTTGAGCATTATTATTTTTTTATTTTTTAACCTTTTTTAAAAAAGTATAAGAATGGTTTTGATAAAAATTCTTTTACTGAAATTTATAAAGTATTAAAACATCAGAAATTTTTGGTAATTAACTAAAATAATGATCTGATCTGATTGAGCCTGTTTGATTCATGCTACGCATACTTAACTATCAATTAAACAATTATCTAAGTCTCATCAATGATAAAATTATTTATAAGAACTATTGTAATTAAAACATAACCAAAAGTCACTGGTATCTAATAAAAGTTTCACGAACTGTTTTATAAATACGTCTGGTCACTAGAGAGCTAATCAATAATTGATTGCCCAAAATATCAGATAATGAAATCTCATCATACGCAGAATGTTTCCAACAACTTCCAACTGTTGGAGTCGGGAAACGCAATCGGCTACCATCAATTCCCATATTATCAATGCACAAATAGAACAGTTGATTAAAAATTCTCTTTGGATGACAAAAAACTTAAATAATAAATGAACTGATAGCTTTCGCCTTCTAAACAAGAAAAATGACAACTGATCAGATATATGGAACAACACTGAGAGTATGTAATCAAAGAGAACTAATTCCAACAGTGGTGATCTAAAAACATTTTTATATTTGCTATGTGCATCGTACCAACAAGTTCATTTTAAAATATTTTACTAGTAAATACTAGAACAATAGAAAGTGCCTTCATACGCAATGCGTACATTTTGTATTATGTAGATTTCCAACACAAATAAATGCTGTACTATGATTTCAGTTAGAAAATACTCCCGTTCATTTGTTTACATAAATAGAGCTCTAGGTAAGCAATTTTCAACTCAAGTGGGATACTGATCTCTGTAAGGTTAGATATACATCCTAGCACCTAAAAGTACAATGACGCTCTCCTAAGTCGTGATTGGTTCTGGATGTCCTTCTTACCTTTTATGTGGGACGTACAATAAAGAATAGACTGCGCCTCCAATACAGAACGGTATCAAGAGCCAGGTCAGGTACCACATGCCCTCTGAATCCAAGGAATCTGTGGTCTTCTCATCAGCATTACGCTGACCAAATCGTGGCCCTCGAAGTGTCCAGCTGACTTTAAAGAGACGCGTCAATTTCCAAAACTCAATCACTACGGCAATTGCCGAGGGCACTTGAACTAGCAGACTGGTCTTTTCCTCACATAGATATAGGAAAATAATGAAAGAACTGAAACTTCGCCATATAACTAAAATTTTAAAATATAAGTTGGATATCATTACTAAATAACCAACTTTACTCGAAAAAATTAGTACAAACTAAAAGATGAATGATTTAATATAATGAAGCTAATAAGTTGAATTCAGCTGGCATCGATCACACGAAATTTTAACGTTGTAATGATCGATTTCTTTTATATATATAGAGAGGCTTTCATCATGACCAAATCAGTGTAAAAAGTAGTCAAATAGTCATTCATCTAGCTCATGTTTAGTTTGCTTCTCAGAACCATATTTTCAACTTCTGCAAAATGTGTTTTATTAAAAACATGAAATTGTGTTGACTAGTAATGCTTTTAAAAAACATTTCTAAGTGAAATTAACTTAAAAATAAAAAGATCGTCAAAAACAGACCAAATCAAAGATAGCTATATGGCTGCCGCTAAACATACATAAAATAATCAACACTGGAAATACAAAAATTAAATTAATAAAGTAAGCGTAGTTACTCCATTCTTTTTGCATAGGAAATTGAAGATAATTAATCAATAGCTCTAGTACCAGTAATAACTTACTACTATTGATCAGTTTTTTAATTATTTTGTGATATGCATAACTATTGATCGGCCTCAGAAAATCCCAAATTAATTATATAATTTAAAAGATGATTTTACTCTTTTATCCAATTGGCCTAAAATTCAGGGTACTGACTTCTGTCAGTAGAAAAGGCGTTCACTGGAAATGCATTTTTTCAAAAATATTTTTTGTTATTTAAAAAAAATTAAAGTTAGTATTTTATATGTATGATACTTGTAAGTAGTAATTTTATATTAAAGTAACATAAATTATATTTACGAAAACTCATTTCCCGTGAGCGTAGAACCACGCCATTTCTTTTACTTACTTATAACATGAACAGAGGTCAGTACCTTTAATTATAGGCCAAATGGATAAACGAGTAAAATATAACTTTTTCAGAGATAGAGATTTAACATTAGGAGGGCCATTAGGTGGTCTGTAGTTCCCCAAAAAAGCAACAGAGGCCCGTAAGAAAAGTACTACCACTTTAGAGTATCAAACCTTTTGTACCTAATGACAAGATTATCTTGTTGTGGGCTCTCTGTCTAGAAGAAACAGAAGAGGAAGCCTAGACTCACGTAAGCAAGACATGCAACAAAGAATCTCTGGGCTGAAAGACAAAATGTCAGATCACGATAAAAGGATAGAGAAAGTGAGACATAACACACGTCCTCCCGACTAAAATAAAATTATTGAAGTCAGCGAGCCAAATGTAGCTAGTTTTAAAATATGGTTTTGAATTTTATAACCTACACATTTACAACTAAAATTCGCTATTTTGAGAGCTTAAATCGAATTAAAATATTAGCTTTGACATTAAATACGCATTTGGAGGATGGATTAGCTTTAGAAAATTGATCAATACCTAATTTGAAGGAAATATGACTGACTTTTTATGAACAGTGTACATAAAAAATAACTAAAATGGTTAAATGCAGTAATTAATATATTTCTTAAATACTAGCTGTTTTTGTAAAGTAAACATTACCTATTTTAAAATAAGTACTTCAAATTCTATAATTATAATTAAATGGCTTGGATTATAATCCGAGATGGGGCGCCTCCCCATTATGCCAAATCTTTCACCCAGTACTTGAATTCTGAATTTCCTCAAAGATTGATAGGCAGAAGAGGTACTGTTGAGTAACCACCAAGATCTCCAGATTTGAACCCCCTCGACTTCTT
>JAUYWI010125616.1:0-10104 GCA_034780595.1 Parotoplana pacifica | reverse complement strand
CTGTCCTGGGCTATCATTTGCGAGTAGTATAGATAAGTAGTATATTTTTATCAAAGTATTCCTGTTTCTTTATTATTATTCTTAAACACTTTGTAGTCTTCTTAATATGCGCGTAGTTTTATTTTAATAATTTCCGCTCTCTCGAAATTACATACAACTAAAACTGTGTTTGTTTGTTTGTTTAAAAGAACAAAATAATTAGCGTACACCAAAACTATTATTTACCTAAGACAAAAAACAGTAATTTCAAACACAGTCAGATATATAAAGATAGGTAAACAAGAATCTCTAACTAATTTCAATATTCTAAAAGCACAAGAATACGTAGCAGACATGGGCGTAACATTAAAAAAAAATAACACACATTTTTAATAGCGAAATTGTACATTTTATTGTTATTTAAGTATACACACATTGTTCTGTTTAAATTAATTAAGAGAACAATGGGAGTGACAGGTTTTCTCTATCTACAGATCTAAAAACCCCTCGCCACCACACCTCTTTGATTTGGCGTTTGTTTTACTGGATGGAGGCTTTGGTACAGTTATTAACTAAACTGTCAGCTATTCTAAAAAATGAGATTAAAACTAATTTAATCTCCCCCGAGACAGTCTTAACTTTTATATTCTTAACCAATCGATTGTTTTCTTATAGAGAGCAGCCCAACACAATAGCTTACTGGGGAATTATTCCTGACATCAATCAAGTTTTGCCATATTGTGCCTACCTAGGTAAACCAATTTGTACTGCACAGTGGCATGATTTATCGATTTCTGATTATTGGAATAGTCTAGCGGAGACCACAGCGTCATACTATGTATGTAGTTCCCAAACAATTAAAATTTGGTTTTCTTATCTATGGAAGAGTCAAAAGACTATAAGAAATCAACTTTATTATTGTTCAAATGAAATAAACAAAAAAATTTTATTGCTCAGGCAATGATTGTGCCTGGCTGATGAGGCCCAACAAGGCCGAAACAGCTGTCCTGGGCTATCACTTGCGAGTAATATGAATAAGTATATATCAAAGTATTCCTGTTTTTTATAATTGCTCTTAAACACATTAACAGACTTTCCAACAGTATTTCAAACCAAAATTAAAATTATAAAAAGATAGTTTCCCATAGTAATGGAATTTAAAATCAATTTTTATTGATATAAAATAAAAAGGGGGCTAAGATCAGTTGTTTCCATAACTTGTTGTCCAATATGGAACTGAGGTGGATCTTAAGATGAAAAGAAACAAGATTGCATAGCATACCGAACAGACCAGTTTCGTTTATTGCTAGAGAAACATTTTCAATGGATTTACAACCTTGAACAATGTGAGATTCGATGTCAAAGTCATTTTCAGGCTTTGTAGAGTCGGTGATAGGTGCCCGGATATTTCTTTCTGATTTTGGTTTCATTAAAAAAAGTTACATTTATTTTAAAATTACATACCAAATGTCAGATTTTAAGTTGTTTTTCTGACCTTATCAAACAGCTAAAGAAAATACAGATAAAATTAATCATTATTATGTAGAAACCTGTCTTTGTCACTTCTTAACACGTAGCAAATCCTTCTAAGACTGTATTAGGTATGTAGGTATTAAAAGACTTAAACCTTAAGAAGATCTTTTTTCAATTACTTTGCAATCCAATTATACATATTGTTGGTTCAGTGTCTATTTTGTAGTGTAAAATAATATAATACAACTAGAATCAAGTAGCAGTACAATTATTTGATTTGCTCTTTATATAATTATGTAGAAAAGTTGTTCCAAGTCATAAGGCGACCGACAAGACAACGTCATTTGCATTTAGAGCGAGCTATTTGACTCTCGAACAAATGTAATGTCAACAACGTTACAAGCACAGAATAACTGAAACTGGTCAACTACTAAGTAATACAAATAGAACCTAGTTAATTTATTAAATCCTTTGATATGTCGAAGTTATATATTCACCGAGAATTGAGGTTTGTCTATATTGGGTTAAGTTAAATATATTTTTTAATTGGAAAATAGTTACAGGGATTTGTTATAATAAAATTGATAGAAAATATACTACTTATTTATACTACTCGCAAGTGATAGCCCAGGACAACTGTTTCGGCCTTGTTGGGCCTCATCAGCTAGGCATAATCACAGCCTGAGCAATATAAAATGTTCGTCTATTTAATATCAAAGCATAAAAGTGAAGCAAATTTGCCAATTTTGCATAAGAAGAGAAAAAGTGGAAAATTTTGCAGAAGAAAAGTATTGGAAGTCTGTTCTTTTATTAAGGGCACTATCAGGCTGTCAAAGCAGGTCCTGGCCATTTAATGTGTTTAAGAGTAATAATAATAAAAACTGGTCTACAGAGCTATACGAAGATTTTGTCATTCATCAGAAATAATATAGAACGGAAGTTGATGGACCAAAAACGGTCAAAATAATTAACACTTTGTTGCAAACTGTCGTTGTAATTAAAGGATAATTTGTCCCAGACGTCCCGAAAAAAGATTTCCATGACCCAATGTACATCAAAGAAGACCTTGTTTATTGGTGTTTGCCTTTTTTGATCAAATAATAAATTATTTTTTGTGTTGTAAAAAAATTATTATAAAAGTTTAATCTAAATGAAATAGGCAGGTTTGCATTTCTATCTAAACTGTTAGTTAGATGCCTCACGCATGACATGTTTGTATGAATTGTATTTTGTCAAAGTTTGGATATTCCATCACCGTCTGCAGTATGTATGCCTATTATTATAGAAGAAGAACAGTCGATCTGTCTCTCTTTGCACCTTTTGCATATCGTCAACCTGAAGGCAGCCTAATAGCAAGAAATTAATCACACGGAAGTAAGGAGGCGGAGAACATTTGAAATTTCAAAATATCTTTCGGATAAAAACATGGAAATCGTACTAAACTGTGCCAATACCCTGAATAGTATGGGTACCTACCTACTTTGGCATGTATAATAGTATTTCTTATGTTACATTTTGGAACAAAATTGAAATCAAATGCATCTACAGAATACTGATCATCATGAAAGAAACAAGTTTTCCATTCAAATATGGGATTTATTGATCTCTCATCTATGGTACCTATGATGTACTCTGTCTAGATTCTGTAAAGTAACCAAATACCTGCTCAATTTGTCCATATGTAAGAAGTACTATGTTTTGGTCTTACATTAGATATTATTTCCTATAGATTGTTTGCGACATATTATGTACGGTGTTCATTGCTACTTCAAAACCGCTATTCATTTCCTGACAGATAAATAAATAGATTTTCATAAGTTCTTTGTTGCTGTTATAAATTGCTTTAAATAAAAGAAAGTTCTAATTCTATGGCATGAGGAGGAAATTTCCCGACGGCTAAAAAGTAAGGTAGGCTGTGTAGCCTACTCTGATCCGTTGTACATCTTAGCACACTTTGCTGTTGTCAAGCATGTGAAGAATTATGATGCCGATCATTTTTAGAAAATAATTTAGGCAAAAATAATTATCAGAAGTTATTACAGTTGATAGATATTGTTTGGTTTTAACACATTAAATGAATGTCTGTTATTATAAATTAATATCTATAAAGTGAATTATTTCTAATTATTTGTTAATCACCAGCAAAGCCACTACGAGACCCGTTTCAACCTCTCTGGGTTTCACCAGTCATAGGTAGGCTCGAACCAGGACCTTCTGGCGTGTAAGGCGACTGATGAGATCCAATGAGGTCACAACCGGTCTCATAGTGACTTTTCTGGTGAACACCAATTCAATTATAAATATTTTCTTTTTCTAATTAAAGCTATTTATATGCACATCATCAAGTGGCTTGGCTGACCTGAATGCTGCCAGGTGTTTCTTTCATTTGCCAATCTAGTGATAGAGCCAATCGACAGTTGCATCCCAATCTTTGATGTTGTCCCACCAGTTTCGACGATCTTGCGTTTCGTGTTAATTGCAACATCTTAATCTTTAAAGATGTTGTCCAGTTTGGCCATAGAAGTTCTTCCAAGCATGGGTCTTTGTTTGATTTCTTGATCACAGCTATAATTGTCGTTGATACGAGAGCCTAGAAAGTCAAAAGCTTCAACGACGTCCACATTTTGATCATTAAGTTTGATATTGTTGATTTGTCGGTTGATAGGATTTTAGTTTTTTAGATGTTCAATTGAAGGCCCTTCTCCTTGCTTTTTTCTTTGATGGCTCTCAGGAAACTGCGTTACTTTGGGCATGTGATGAGACGAGGTGGTTTTGATAAAGAGATTATTCAGGAATTAGTAGAAGGGCAAAAGCGAAGAGGAAGGCCAGCAATAGCATGGAAGAAAGACACCAAAGAATGGACAGGCCAAATACTTGCAGAGACATCTCAATCGGTCCTGGATAGAGAGAAGTGGCGCTCAAACATGGTGGCCACAGAAGCGCTTTTCGCACCACCTGATTGAGAGAGAGAGAAAGAGATTATGCACGTACTACTTACAGTAATATATTTCTTATAACTTTTATTTTAGGCAATCTACAGTATGTTGGGAGCTGATGAAGAGAACGTGGAAATGAGTCCGGAGGCGCGCACAATAGAGATTTTTGAAAAGATGGACTTAAACAGAGATGGTGTATTGACAAGAGATGAATTTATGTCCGGTTGCATGAATGATAAGCAGTTGTATTCAATGTTACTGGCAGACGAACCGGCAGAGTGATAATTTATATGATATTAGAAAATATTCACGGTTGTATATAATAATATTGTGAATTCTAATGTAATCTCACTTTGGATATTACTTTAATTTTCTAGTGATTTCAATCTTTGCAAGGTTAATTTCCGATAATCTTATATTATTTAGAGGTGGCTTTTCTGTGTTTTCCATCATAATGATATCTACCTACTAAAAATTTAGTACATTGCATTGTACTACGTTAAACCTGAAAAAACATTCTTTATATAAATAGGGTTTTATCCATTTTGTAAAACTACTCATTTAACTTATTTGAACGTTGCTATACGAGAAGAACTCGAATTTTGTGATTTTTTTCAATTCCAAAATTGTTTTTAACTGGGGACATTTGTTTGTGCTACACAAATGGACCCCTATCCACGACTCTAAACTGTACTGAGATCATAGTTTCATTTGCTTCTTGTGATATTTAGCCCTTTTGTTCTATTCTATTTTATGCTATTTGTGTATCAACTTTACATTAAACAATTTTTATATTGCTATTACCACTAACACTACCATAGAAATTTATCTCTATGGATACCACACTTAACTACGTCTACCTATGTTTACATATAATAGGAAAATATTTGAACATGCAGTACGTCTTATATTTATATCGTATTTTTCATTATGTATTTATTTTACTGGACTTAAATATTGGGTTACTTGTATTGGGGGGTATATTTTATAGATGTTGGTTTATATTTATTGATACAAAAGCTCCTATAATGGATAAAAGCATAAAAAAATGTATATTTCTATTGGTAAAAGTACTTTAATTACAGGATATTCGAATTCACTAAAATCGAATTTGATTAAAGTTAAGATGTGAGAAATTTGTTTTTTCTACAACTCCAGTTGTATTACCGCTTCAATTCTAAAACAATGCTAGTTGACATTGTTAGACAAAGTCATCTTTTTGGAATATACAATAGCTGTTAGGTAATTTTAATCCCGTCATTTGTCAAGTCAATATTGTATTTTCTAACAAATGACTGGTCTAACAGATGACCATTTTTGAAAATAAGGAATCCTATCTTGTGATTGGCTTAACAAATCACTGGATCACATCAGTATAGTTTGGATTTTCAATATTCTTCTAAAACACTTCATAGTTCCTATGTTTTTCCTAACTATCCACAATCAATTGATAAAGAAATGAATGATTTGTTTATTTATACCTATGCATATGTATTTAGAAATTTAAAAAACAATATTTCATTTCTTTATCGATTATTGGCTTCAATTGTTTTAGAAGAATATTGAAAATTCAACATTCTAAATTTCTAAAATTTCGTCCATAATTATAGAATTTCCCAACAAAGTGACTTACATAAGATTGCTCTAATTTTCCCTTACTTTGAATAATGAATTAATTTTACAAATAGTAATAGTTAACATATTTAGCTACTACAAGTAGTAAATAAACATTATTATATAAATCAGTCATAATGTTTGTTAATCTTGGTGAATATTTCTAATTTATTGATAAAAATCGAACAATGTGGTTTTTAAAGTAACTTTTTCTGGGGATATTTTATAATTTTGTTAGCATTTAGTCTAGGTACTATTTTATAATTTGTAATTAATTGTGTACAACATGCATTATGTATCCTTAAATTATCCATTTTATAATTGTTTGAATATACATTATTAGAATTTTGAAAAACTACTTCGGTCCTAGTTCAATTCAGTAAATCTCGAATTTCTACGTGTCATACATCTTAGTCATAAACTGTTTATGATCATTAAAAGATTTTACTAAAAAACAATCATTGCTATAAATTTTAGATTGACAATAATAGTATGATGATTGAGTATCCTAAATACCTAAGTGTCAGAATGGTGCTGATTTTTTTATGTTTTGTTATATCAGATCCATGGCATAGTCACAAAGTTATGATTATGGTATCTTTAAGCAACAGCTAAATTCTTTTGAAAACATTCCCCGCATGATTTGAATTTCTTATACATACTGTAGTGATTATTCTTCAGTTTCATATTTTTGTAAATTGAATGGTCGGTCTAAATGATTATATTGGGAAATCATATTTTTGATAATGCTGATTGTTTCTTCTAACAGAAGTCATGGTATAAGTGAGTATAAAAATATTTAGCCAAGAATATGTGGTGCTAAGATTTTAGGTATCCTTTGATACACCTTAGGATACACCACTATGAGTTGTCCTAAAGTCACTGGTCCGTGAGCGATGAGAATTTTTAAAAATTGCAGATAAAAACAGACTAACGAAAAAGGATTATGAATACTTTTTTAATGTTACAAAAACGATATCTGAAAATTTAAAAACAATATACATTCATTAGGATAGGTTCATTGAAACTCGCATTTTGTAGTTTTTCTTGGGATCTGTAGGCTAGCTAACAGTATTTGCTTTACTAATATTGAATAATTGAATATTTACAAGTCAAAAGGTTTAAAAAACGTTGTTATATCTCTAAATATAAAAAAATGTAAATTAGAAAGAGAGCAATAATTTCTATGACTACGTAGGTTCGATCAAACAATTCATAATATTTAGAATATTAAAAAAACTAATTACCTCAGTGAAATTTCATACCAAAAAAGGTTATTGCAATTTATAATAATATTGGTTGAGTTGAAACTCTTGTAAGTACAATTCAAATGTTAATTCGCTTCTTAAAATTATTGCATGCTTTATTTTAGTATGCATACCTACCTTCTTCGAGGGATGCAACCATAGAGTACAAAATCTAGAGAGATCCGACTCTTGCTGGAGGCGTATACAGTTTTATACTTGTCCTCAATAGAAAAAGTAATTATATATAAAATATTTGTAATCATCATACCATTACATAAATGGAACAATTTTGCTATACAG
Organism: Parotoplana pacifica; assembly: GCA_034780595.1. NCBI lineage: Eukaryota > Metazoa > Platyhelminthes > Proseriata > Otoplanidae > Parotoplana > Parotoplana pacifica. The sequence goes on along the minus strand of JAUYWI010125616.1, from coordinate 2,555 downwards.
ACTGTGCATTGGTTATAAAGACATGTTTCGCTAATATTTTTGGCAGAATTACATCTTAATTTAGCAATCTATGAATTTATTTGTGTAAATATTATGCTATCTTTTGACTAGCAAAGTTTTATAAAATTCTGATTATTTTTATTGACTACCTATTGAAAAGATAGGAGGGATCCAGCGAGAGTCGATACTCTGTATAGATTCGTACTCTGTGGATGCAAGTAATTTGTACTGTTGATGATATTGCATAACTGATGCTAAATGCTATGTTGTACAATAAAATAATAGGTAATGAATCATAGACATTTTACAAAATAATAAAGTTCTTTATATCCACATACATATTTCTCCATTTTTACAGAGATAGATACCTAAATTTAATTCTTGACATCCAAATGTACAGTAAATTTGGAAGATATGGTACAAAGTAATACTCAGAAAACCTTTTTTTTATTAAAAGATGTCACTTGCAGCTAAACGTAGATATGCCTACCAAAGGTACATACCAAAATAACTAATGAAGTCTACTAGGAAACGGGGCCTATCTATCTTGTTCTCTGCCTTGTGCCAATTCCATGTGGATTCCACTTTCTCCACCGTTTGCTATTACGTGACAATTCCTTAAGATCTGAATATGACACTTACACGATTCATTAACTTGTTTTCCTCGGTTTTCATTGGCTTATTTTCCTAGAAGTCTGCCCTTCACTACGGTTTCTCTTCCCAATATATGGCCTATCCAATGTTTCCTCCGCTTGGTAATTGTATGTGCAGGTCCCTTCTTCCATTGGTATCCGCTATAACTTCTTCATTTGTCTTCTTGTCTTGCCATGAAATTTTCTGCATTCTTCTCCATATCCATATTTAAAATTCTTCGATTTTCTTCCTATTGTTTTCAGAACCATCTAGAAGTATGCTCCAGATTAGTGTCTTCACGATCTTCTTCTTTGTTTCTACTTTCACACTCTTGATTAGAAATTCTCTTCTTTTGAAAATGCTGCCTTTGCCATTGCAATTCTAGTTCAAGTTTCTTCTTGACATCTTCCGTCCGATGTAATTATTCGTACCAAATATTTGAATTTCTTAACTTGTTCTACCTGTTGACCATTCAGAGTAATGTTGACTGGCTCGTTTCCCATTCTTAATATCCTCATTACCTTTGTCTATTTCACATTGATCTTCATATCGACTTATTTAGCTTTATCGTTGAGTCCCTGTTCAGTGTCTGCCATTGTCACGTGATCATCCGCAAATCGTACTTCTTGTTTTAACTCGCCACCTCATTGACGTTGTAGAATGCTTTTTTTCATTATGCATTTGGTATAGAATAGTAGTGGTGAAAACAGACATCCCTGTCGTACTCCTTGTCCTATCTCCGCTGGATCTGATTCATTATTTCAATTATACTACTGACACATATTACTTGTTTCTAGGCGGGGTTGCTAGGATATACCAACAAAACTAAAATAGATTTTTATAGTCCTTCAGACACTTAATATATTATGTGCCAAATTTCAGTACCGATTTTTATGAAATTTGTGCAAATCGCAATCTACTGAACCAAATTTGGTTGTTCTAGGGTTTGAAGTATAAGAAGTACGCATGGCCGATCCAGACTATATTTTAAGGGACCCAATCGAAAATGGCGTCAATGTACATGTCATTATTTGCAATAAACGAACTCCTGGAATGACCCAGCAAAATCAACCTTTAGCAAAAGTGTCTTAGATTTATTTATGTTTCTTATGAGAAAAGTGCAATTATTAAGTATTAAAAGTAAAATAATATTACAAAATACCTTTTAATAAAATTAGACGGGTGGTTGTTTGACCAAATCTCATTTAGTTTTCCAAACACTATGAAGGGTTTTCTATTGCGCCTAATGTTTGCCTTCTCGGTGTTACGGTATTTGACACAAAATGTTTGCGAGACAAAAAAAGACCACCAACGGAAAAACAATATTTATTGGATCATTCGATGGGCAAATGAATAATTATTAACATGTAGTTAGGAAATTATTTCAATAAACTATGTCATAAAAAGTTACTTAAAAATTCAAATTTAACAATTTATATAAGAGTCAGTGAAAAATAATGCTACCTTTCAAGATAGAAAGGTAAAGTTGTTTGGTATTTCTACTGGGCTGGTATTATGGGTACATAGAGTTCTGTGCAAATTAAATACAACCCCAGTAACATTTGAGATAACTTTAGATTAACATGAGATCATTTATTTTAAGCATAATTGCAGTACCAATGGTAAAAAAGAGTTCCAGTTATAAAAAAGTTTCAATATCCAGTGTAACCTCTCCTAGTGCGACTGAGTTTGGCGACACGATTTGGCATTGTTCTGTAGGTATTTTGAATCATCCTCATAATGTCAACATCATTGTGCCATATCTGCTGCACTGCTGCAATCATCTCGCGGTGGGTGATGTTTTTAAGAGTAATAATAAAAAAACAGGAATACTTTGATGAAAATATACTACTATTCATACTACTCGCAAGTGATAGCCCAGGACAGCTGTTTCGGCATTGTTGGGCCTCATCAGTCAGGCA
>JAUYWI010125605.1:0-10105 GCA_034780595.1 Parotoplana pacifica | reverse complement strand
TTCATTCTAAAACTAAGAAAAAAATAGCAAAATCAAAAGAGGGACAGTACACTGTCCCTCTTTTGATAAATGTCCCTTATTTCACTTGAAAATCTATACGACTGTCCATCATTTACACCAACGGCAAACACATACATTTTTTTAAATATTGTTTTCTAGCCCAAGGTTAATTTACAGTACTTCTTTAAGTGATAATTTGCAGAAAACAAGTTGCAACAGAACAATCTTATGAAGTTTTTCAATCGACCTCTATATTACATTATAAATGAAATATTATGTAGGTCTTATGCGAATCAGAAACAAAGTTTTATTTCTATGTTTTGGTTACATAGAAGCATTTTTCCATAAATGTTATTTGAATTAAATGATAGTGATATTTATTTTTTATGATTTATGTAATTTGTAAAACTACTGTTATGTACCAAATCTTTGTTGGATTGTTTTTCATTTTGCCTTTGGAAGTAAAAATAACCTCCAAAAAATCATATTTTCCGTAAACTGATTGGGCAGAAATTTGGTAATCAGGTATTTTGTAAAGGATTGTCGAGAAAAAAAATTAAAACATGGATAAGGGGTTGGTCACGTCGCCAGGTTCAAAAATTGATTTTTTTCTAATTTTGTGTGTATGGCCAGCACTAAGACCTAAGTAATACAGATTTTGTTTTGAAAAGAATTATTGATTTTTGATCACTTAAATGATTATAAAATCCAAAAATTTAAATTCTAAAGTTAGATTGGCTCGTTTTACAACCTGGTCACAACCTTTTTAAAATCTGAAATAAACCTATGCCTCTACTAATATTTCTATTAATATTTGGTTTCAGGTTGCATTTTTAGCGAAAAGTACATTTTCCGCATTTTGACCGTCTTTAGGGGGCCAGGCGTTCGAAACATAGAGATTTTAATACAAAAATTGCATAAGAGAATTTTATCGAGCGATACCAAATTTTTTCCTAATGATTGAGTCATTTTGGAGTCTGGGTATGTGTTTTCACGAAAATGCCCCCCCATTCCTTGTCTTGGCTTGACCTCGAGATATTAACTTTCTTGTGACAGATTTTAGGTCTAATTCTAAGCGAATTCACAATAAACTTGTGTGTTGGAAGATATTTTAAAAACTTTCAAAGTTGTAAGTCAAAAATGTTTAATGAACATCTTTGATATGAGTAATTTGATCTAGCCGTATGTTGTAAATTTGTATTTCTGTACACAATCAAAGTTTTTTCCTAGCGGTGCTATTTTATTGCTGTTGTAAAGAACCTTTTCTATTTATTAGAGACATTTTTATATTTTGTAATAATAATAATAATAATAAATGTATCTTGTACCAAATTTGTTTTTTATATATTGCAGTACTTGCATACAGTCGAATGCATTTTTAAATATGCGAGTCTATTGTACAAAAATACTTCATTCCGATATTAGAGTTTGTACAATTTTTACATAATACCTACCCCTACCTAGTTTAATTATGCTAATTACTTGGGCGATTTCATTAAATTGATGATGCCAGTTTATATCAGCTGGTATGTTATGTAGGTAGTTACACAGACAGCTTAATAGCTCTAGTACATTGGCAATCTCAAAAAATGCAATAGTTTTTTTGCCAAAATTATGGTAAGGTCTTGCTTACACATGCACCGATTTCCACAAGATTTTACACATGTTAGTATGGTGGCAATAATGATTTGAGTACCTCAAGTTTGGCTATTCTAGGATTTCAAATATATTCTTTGGGACACCTAAATATGTGCATGATATTTCTTTATTAGGACCTAATATGGACACTGGGTTTTAAATATATCATTGAAAGTCAAAATTTTGAGAAAATTATATTGGTTAAAAATCAGCGTTTAAATTAGAATCAGTTAAATGAAATGACTACAAACCTTATGTGTATAATAGCTTTAAAATCCACTGAATCGATTTCTATAAATTTTGAACACCTTAAAATACCAAAGTTCAATTCAATAACTGAATTTGGGTGTTATAGGTTTAGAATGGTTGATTTTTTTCACATATTTTAGCAACATACAGTTTAAACATTAACAATTTTAGCCTCAATATAATATGACATGGTAAAAGCTAGAAAAGTTTTATTTGAAGTTAAAGCCAGCCTTTAATGCACCTGGCTCACTTCCAGAAATTCTAATTAATACAGCAAGTCTATAGCTCATGGAGATGCTAATAGAGTAAAGTCAACCATACTCGTTTTTATGGAACATTCTTAAAATTATGGTAAAAACAAGATTGCTGTTGAAATGATATTTTTGTAATTCACTAAGAGTTCATCTAATTTGATTAAAGTAAAACAACATCCTGTTAATTGTTATTTACAGCGTCCTCTGATCGAAAACGAAGAGTTATTCACGTTGATTGTACATATTGTACATAAAGGTATAATAATTTGTGATGCTAATTGTTAAATATTGGAGTTCATAGTTAATTATGTAATAGATATGTATCAAAACCTTGCTAAAATTGTGAAATATACATTTTAATACTGTCCTTTGCGGAAATTGTACATTTTATTGACATTTTTTAATTTTTATTTAAAACTGACAAATCTTTGAGTATATTTATAATGTAACAACATAGGTAATTGCCAATTTACCTTTTTAATCTGTTTACAAAGTCATGTAGTTTTAAAAATCAGCATGAGTAACTAAGTATCAAATTTGGACTGTTTTTTGGTAACCATTTGTTGAGTGGTAGGTAGTAAATTATTGCAATGTAAATTCTAAATTAAAGATTTTTCAGCCAGCCATATCTATAAACCTAATAAAATAATATTTTAACCTCCACACTGGAAAAAATATATGACCCACAATGTCAAATTGAATTAAGTCTCAGAAACAAACCACTGGTCAGTTGTCTGTAAAATAAACATATTATTACTTATTGTCTCTATTATACATCACCCAAAATTGATTCATGTAATAGTTTAGTTTTACCCCCTTTGAAGGATATTAAAATGAAATAATAGCAATAAATACTAAATTGTTTTAATTATTATGAAAACTAGGTAAGTTATTTTTACTATTTTTTAAACTTCAAATTAAAAGCAATGTCACATTTTTTAATCCTCACTTAATTTAATTGCCAAACATGTGATTTTTGTCACACTTCACAGTTTTAGCAGATATTTTGTTTTTACATTATCTAAATTTAAAAAAATTGTTTTTGCTAATGTTGCATTCAATTTTAATAAATTTGGCTTAATTGCTATGTTGGACTGGCCCATTTAGCAAATTTATTAATAAGGTATGATCACTTAAAAAACATTTTTATAATTATTAGTGTTCAAGGAATTTAAAATTTGGCATCTTATTCTTGAGACTAAATCTTTACAACCCACCCCTTTATATCTGCCAGTCATTTTATTTAGACACCTATATCAATCAACTAGTTATTGTCTATAGCTTGTTAATAGTTTAGCTTATATTTCATTTATATATTATTCCATTTCTAATATTTTTGAGTGGATCTAGATGAGTTTTTATTAGTATTTTGTACTACTTCACTTGGTGTATGCATTTTGGTGGACACTTGTACATATTTTGGAGCACATTTAGATATCTAAATATTATTCTGGTGCAAGAGCTTGTGGAATACAGCCCTAACCTAAAATGTCTCAAGATGCTTACATGCAGAATTCAAATTCCATGACCTCATAGGCTAGCCATTTAACAAACAATTGTTTTATAAAATTGTCTTCAATACATGTAAAATAACTTATACTATTATTTAAAATTATCACTATCTAAATAATTGTTAAGAAGATCAAAAGTATAGTACACTAGAGACCTATTTTACTATGAATGATTTGTATACCCATTTCTATCAGGAATTTGCTAATGCAATGGACCAAATTCATTAAAATGGCTACAACAACCATTTGTTGCTTGATTCAGGATAATTTGTAAAATATTAACAGAAATTTAAAAATAATGCCACATATAAATCAACTTTGAATAAGTGCATGGGCAAAGTTTGGCCCTACTTCAATTGAATGATTTTAAATTCAACTTACCCAAATTATTAACAACATGTGCTCAACCTAGCCAAAACTACTCTCAAACTAGCCACAACTTTCATAAAAATGGATAAATATGACATACACATATTTAGCCCATGCTAAGTTCAATGCCAAAAATACTAATTTTGCTAAATCTAACTCTAGAAATGTGACCTACCACAAATATTATTTATAAGTGCTCTAACTAATGAAAATTAACCTTGACTGAGCCAAAATGTTAACAGAAATTTAAAAATAATGCCACATATAAATCAATTTTCAATAAGGGCATGGACAAAGTTTGGCCCTACTTCAATTCAATAATTTTAAATTCAACCTACCCAAATTATTAACAATATGTGCTCAACCTAGCCAAAACTACTCTTCAACTAGCCAAAATTTCATAGAAATTGATAAATATGACATAGGGCCAAACTTTGTCCATGCCTTTATTCAAAGTTGATATAAATGTGGCATTAATTTTAAATTTCTGAAATTTTTTGGCTAGTTTGGTTTAATTTTGGTTTGTTAGAGCACCTATAAGTAATATTTTGGTCATGTTTCTAGAGTTAGATTTAGCAAAATTAGTAAGTATTTTTGGTTAGGTCCTTGAAGAGGCATCAAACTTAGCATAGGGTAAATATGTATATGTCATATTTATCAATTTCTATGAAAGTTTTGGCTAATTGGAGAGTAGTTTTGGCTAGATCAAGCACATGTTGTTAATAATTTGGGTAGGTTGAATTTAAAATCATTCAATTGAAGTAGGGCCAAACTTTGCCCATACACTTATTCAAAGTTGATTTATATGTGGCATTATTTTTAAATTTCTGTTAACATTTTGGCTAGTTTAAGGTTAATTTTCATTAGTTAGAGCACTTATAAGTAATATTTTGGGTAGGTCATGTTTCTAGAGTTAGATTTAGCAAAATTAGTATTTTTGGCTAGGTCCTTGAAGAGGCATTGCACTTTGCATAGGTAAATATGTGTACTTATGTTGTATTTATCAATTTCTATGAAAGTTTTGGCTAGGTCGAGCACATGTTGTTAATAATTTGGGTAGGTCAGATTAAAAATCATTGAATTGAAGTAGGGCCAAACTTTGTCCATGTCCTTATTCAAAGTTGATTTATATGTGGCATTATTTTTAAATTTGTTATAATTTTGGCTAGTTCAAGGTAAAATTTGGTTAGTTAGAGCACTTATAAGTAATATTTTTGGTAGGTCAGGTTTCTAGAGTTAGATTTAGCAAAATTAGTAATTTTTTGGCTAGGTCACATTTTACAAATTACCATAATAATAGCTGTTGTGCAAATTTACTTTCTGTCCAAATGATGTTGTTGGACCAATCTGGAGTGGCTAAATTATATTCATTAACAAAATCACAAAAACCAAGTCACTTTTCTGGATCTGTGTCCTTCAATTCTTGGACTGCAGTTGGCTTCCATGGCCTAATTTTCTCTTTTTTCAACACACAATTAACAGTTGCTAATGACGTTTCACACTGGCTAGAAACCTTCCTTTGTGATGTGGTTGGATCATCACTGAAAGCTTCTCATCTGAAATTCTTATCTTACTTTGGTCTCCAGCATGAGATCTTGGAATTACAGAAAGTGTTTGAGAAATTGAGTTCTCCAATCACATATTGTGCATGCAGGTGGAACAGCCTTTCTAAATTTGTCTTCAAAAAGTTGTCACACTTCTTCAGTTTTCATGAGCCACTGCCAAAGCTACAACATTAGCAATTTCCTCATTGTTATAACCATCCATCATAATTCATGATTTTGTAGCAATTGATTTGATTGATAGATTACTAAGTTTGAGATTTGAACATTTAAATTTGAAGCATAGCCATAGCATAGATTTATCATAGAGTAGACATGTCTATAACCATAGATTACTAAATTTGAAGTGTTGATTTTATAATATCACCATTTAAAATTAAATTTTCTAGTTTTCAAAAATATGAATATGGTGTCATGCCTGGTGGGATCAACTGAAACACCCTATATCTTGTACAAATGACTTTCTTTCAGTTTCTTATTCTTAAATCTTATCATGTGTTTGGATGGACATAAGTTTTAGATTTTAAAATTTAGAGAATAACATAAATTTCTTAGAAATAACATAATATTTTTGTTTATGTCAATTTTAGACTTTTAGTTTTACTGTACTTAGTGACAAGGCCATGTGGGTGGTTCATGGGGGACAATAATGACATGTTTTAAAAAGATTTTTTAAATAATTGTTAAAAAAGTCTTTTTTAATCCTTTAAGGTTAGTTTTTTCTTATTTTAATGTTAAGTTAGTGTAGTAGAATAGCTTATTCTGAAGAAAAAACTGACCCTAAAGATTAAAAAAACAACGAATTTTATTTTTTTCCGACACTAATAAAATAGGAATTTGTCACCATTTGGTTACAACATATGTAAGGTTAGTTTTTTGTCTATAAATATTATATTTAGAAAGTTCTCACTATAAAAGTTATTTTTACCTTGATTTCCTTGAATTATAAACAGAATTGGAGAATTGGCGAGACATCACTAATTTAATTTAGCGGTAGTATGAATTTAATCAGTTGCAAAATCTCACAAAAAATTATAATGGTTGGCATTTGGTATAATTTATTTTCTTTTTTTATTGACAAATATAAATACATAAATATAATGAATTTTTTTATTAACAGGACTTATGATCATTTAAAAGATAAAATGTTAAAATATCCTGGTATTTAGTAAAAGGAAATTTTTCAAATTAAATTTTTTGAATTTGTAAAAACAGAAATGTAAAACACAGAAAATTGTAATTTTACTTCGTTTGTTTCATGGATAGTTTTGTGTCGGGATCATGGTTCAGATGCATCCATGAACATTTGAAACCATATATGCTACTTTTTTAGGATATAGTTAGATATCTTTCTAAAGATAGAAGCTTCTACATTTTTTTCATTTGTTGATATCTGTCACAGACATTAAGTTTGAATTGACTCGTTCAGTTGTACAATATTTGCGGGATGAAATGTATTGTCCAATTAATTACGTACATTTCTTAAGAAATGTGGGGTGGTCCATCTTGTATCCAAATGTGACTATCTGATCAATCAATCAATGGCATCACAAAATTAGTGAGCATAGCCTGATAATTTTTTTCATATTTTGTAGTATCAAATAAATTCGGTCCTATAAGTTGCCCTGCTGAAATGGCACCCCAAACACAAACTCTTAGTGATTGAACTTTTTGCTATCATGAATTATCAATTGCACAATAGACTAAGGTATGTCGATAGACATTAACTCAAATGAAAGGGCCCTTCGACAGACGAAATTATTCTCTTAACAAAGAAAGGATCTTCCCCTGTTGCATTCAAATATCATTTTTCAGTTAACATCTTCAATCTCAATAGTAATAACCGTGGTCTCCAGAGTTTAAAATTTAATTCTTACATAATTCTTGATAAGCTTTCTCCATGACATTTGCATTTTAATGCTGGTTCTCCTTTTTGATGTATTAGGATGCCATCATAAAATGTGCCGACGTTTCCTTATTCTCTTCAATTAGTACGTTAATGATCTGCCTATCTAGAGGCACAGCAGTGTTTGGAAAGGTTCTAATTCATCTTACAACTGTTGTGAATTTTCTTGTGTATGGCATTGTATCAATACACGTGTATAACTAATCAATAGAATTAGACATAATGACTGTTTTAAAATTTGTGCTTATGATTCATAGATATAACTTCTTAAATATACACAAATTCTAGACAGCGTTGGACATCCTTAAAAATACCACTACTTCAGCTGTAATAGCTCTAATCCAAAAGGGGAGCGTAGAACAAGGATGTAGAACAGGCAATCTCAAATGCAATAAAACCAATAAAGAACCTAATATCAATCCAAAGAAGGATAACCTTTGCACTAAATGAATCCAAAAATCTGAGGAAGTCAAAAACCAAATCTTCAAGACCAAAAAAATCATGGAAAGAATTTATCATATCTCTGAGCCTGACCACTACCTCTTACTCAGTTTAAAAGAATATTCATAGCCTCGATGGCAAGACAACCTCTCTCAATATGGCGAAGCAATACATCATCATTGATAATAATTTTGCCATTGTGACAATGGCAAAATTATGATCAAAAAGCCAGAGCTTTCTGTGCAGAATACACTAATGTCAACAGACTTCCTTGTATCCCTCAGAAAGATGGTACTATCAAGAAACACATATACAAACTGCCTGTGGCTGTGATGGCATCTTCAACGAAATGCTGCACCATCTCAACAATGAAGGTGTTGAAGCTCTTTTAAAGGTTTGCAATCTGACTTGACTGCATAAACAGTTTCCCAGTAAATGGAAACATGCCATCATTATTTCTATTTCCAAATTAAGATTCTATAGACCCATTTCTCTGAATTCATGCACAGCTAAAGTTTGTGAGAGTTACTTCAAAGTCAGCGGGATACTCAACATGCTAAAGATGGTCTTCGAAGCAAAGATAAAAGCGTTCCATTCTGGTCTTAATCGACTTCATTAGAGCCTTTGACAAGTCCAGTGATCTGAACCATATTTCAAGATGCTGAATGAATGTGCTTCCCGGGGTTAAAGCTTTTCTCAATGATCGAAAATCCAATGTCAGAATCCACGACACCACCAACAAAGTGCCTTCCATTCAAACAGAGATACCCTCAAGGAGCTTTTCTTAGCTCTACGTTTTTGCTCCTTTTTATCAATGATCTTCCAATAAAACTTACCAATCTTAATCCCAACATTACAATTTCTCTCTTCACAGATGTTCCAACCCAAAACAAAGACTTTTTCAGAGCTGCTCAAGAAATGCAAGACGCCATCAATACACTCAGTAACTGGGCTAAGGAATGGGAGATGACTACTGCTCCAGATAAATCTGAATGCCTCTTGATTATGCTTGACCCTGCACAGAGTAAAACTAAACTGTCAAAATTTCTGGAAAATATTTTTCAAATAACACACACCCTTGATTTCTTGGAGTCACTTCGATAGACAACTAACTTGGGCCACAACTATGACCCAACGGCTTGTTGTTGTCGTTGTAGCCCCTATCTTTTATAAAAAAGGGTAGTGCACCCAGTGTGGGTTATGAATTTGATTACATCCGATGGATTTGACCATAGGTCAGAGACATTCAAGTGTGTAAGATGTTTCTCTTCATTCACCCAACTGCTTAGGCAGTGGAAGATCATGGAGAATGAACCAAAAGGATCTCAGAACAGTATACTCGTACCTGGATGACTACTGTTCAGCCATCCACCATTCCACATCTCTATCCAGTCAAAACATCATCAGCGGGAAACATAATGGGGCAACCAGAATCGTCACAGGCTGTAACTCCTTTATGCCTATTCACAGCACTGAAAGCGAAAAAAATCTCCTTCCCATTCCAGAATAGCAGACATAATAGTTTCATTTGTTTCTGAAAACATATGCGCCTTCCATAAACCTAAGTTATCATCAACCAGCTCCGAACAGAACACTGGCAACTCATCCATCCCGGCTTAGCTCCCAAGAATTGACAAACGAGATTCCACAGCTACCGTAAATGTAAAACAAATAATTACGATATTGAACTTATGTTTAATTGTCCAGCCCATTATCATTACAGAATTTCCAAGGATATCACTCCTGCTGGGCTCTGTGATGGCGGGGTTGTCCCCTATGTAGAACTTTTCGGCCACAAGGCCTCACATTCAGTGGTTGGAAGAAGAGGAAGATAGACATACATATGTACAAATTATGTAAATTCAAGTAGAAGGTGTTCCTACAACTTTAAAAAGTTGTAGGAACACCTTCTACTTGATAAATAAATTGCCTGAGCCAGGCCTCTGTTTCTCTTTGAATTAATTTCTTCTACTACTTATCAAGTAGTGAATAAAAATAAATTGATTTCTTCTACTACTGTTGGTAGTTGACCTAATAAATAGGTTGCTAAATATAGTTGGTACTATCTACTAACAGTTGGTATAAATCACAACTTAGTGCTTAGATTCACCAGCAGCCTGGATAGCTCAGTGGGTAAGACACTTGCCCAACATGCTGACAGTCCAGGTTCGAGCC
>JAUYWI010125594.1:0-10105 GCA_034780595.1 Parotoplana pacifica | reverse complement strand
TGAATTGAAAAGAAAATTGAGGGCGGCGAGGCGATGATGGTTAGGACATGTGGTGAGGAGAGAGGTCGACTATGTAGGTAGAAGGCGTAGAAGACCCAAAAAGAAATAGGAAGACTGCATTCGTAAAGAAATGGAGCAAGTGGCAGTCCGAGAGGAGGACTCAATAGATCGCAAGAAGTGGAGGAAAACGATCCCCACCTAAATGTGGGAAAAGCCGGTAGAAGAAGAAGAAGATTATTAAAACATTAAATATTACCTAAATCCAAATACAATAAAGTAGGTTTTAATAGCTTATAAAATCGATTATAAAAATCAACAATTAATCTTAATTTGACCAGATTAGATTATAAAAACAATAACTAATCATCATTTTCAAAATGTTCACTCTCATGTAGTATGCATTTTCTGAGTCGTTCTTGAACACTTAGGCAAACTGTTAGACATGCTTCGATATCAATCATCGTAAATTGTCACTATAATATCATGAAGAGTTCTTCGAGGTTTTTTTCGAATAAACCAGATCTTTCATTACACCCCATAAGAAGAGCAAGATCGGGTGAGCGAAGTGGTCATTCAATGGCACCACGACGCCCAGTTCCAGCGGCTACGAAAATTATATCTAACCAGTGGCGTACATTTTGGTTGTAGTGGGGTGGTGCCCCATCTTGATGCTGCACTTGTGGCAAAAAATACGTTTTCCAGAGTTTAAACATTAAAAATTTGGCATTACATTTTCACTTGCGATTTTGTTTTCGGACACTCTATATACCCAGCTATGAATCACCATTGACGTGACCTTCAAAAAGAAAGGTCCTATGATACCAGATGAGAAATTGGCCAAAATTGTCAAAATCGGTAGAAACTTTCTTAACACCTTGTATTGTGAAATTCACATGTGAAGTTCATGTCTCTATTGTTCTACCTGATATTCTGAAGTTCATGTTTCTATTGTTCTACCTAGATATTCTGAAGTTCATGTCTGTCTCTATTGTTCTACCTAGATAATGTGAAGTTCATGTCTCTATTGTTCTACCTAGATAATGTGAAGTTCATGTCTCTATTGTTCTATCTACATTTTCTGAAGTTCATGTCTTTATCAATTTGTATGAGAATTATAAATTGTACTTATCGTCAACTTTTAGAAAGTGTAGCTATACAGATGCAAGGTAACTGTAATATTTAGTACCTGAGCTGTACAAGACATCATAAATTCGATTATTGAAAACTAATACATTTACAAGTATGTAGCTATGAATATATCATCTTATTTTTTTTAAATGGAACAAATTCAAATGGACCGACCTACTGATCAAACAATTTTGTTTTATACTGATGACAACAGAACACATAAACAATAAACTATAGCATTTTGTTTACCAACAAATAAGTTTGGCCACAAAATATATGGTATTAAAATATATTTCGCAAGACGGTCTGGTTTGAAAAACTTGAATTAATATGTAGCAAGTCAAAAAAGACTAAACCAATATCGATGTCCAACAAAAATAACTTTTATGAAAATTAATACACATGGTATGCGTCAACGGGGTTGCAAAAGTAATAAGAGACATTTGATTTTAATATCTAATAAATTCGTCAAATAAATTGAATGTGATCCAAGATAATATCAAGTCGTAACTGTTGGAGATGGGAAAACAATTTTCTTCGACCTTTTGTCTTTAATAAATGTCAGCTTACGTGTACTGCTGCTCTGCTATTCAGACACTCTCATTTTTAATTAGTAAGTCATTCAAATTGTTCTCACAATATGTCTGGCATGCATAAACTTGTGGTGTCAGTAAACCCAGTTGAGTATTGTCAGCCCATTGAGTTGAAATAATTATGATTAATGAATACAGAAATATTAAATGTCTCATTATTTTTTTTGCAAATAAGTAATATTAAAAAATAATCTGAAAATGGTCACCATTAAATAAAAAGATCACCAAAACCGGTTAATCATCATTATCATTATCAACAAGTTCATCCTCAATTTCATCGTCTTCATCTTCTTTTCCATTTTGGGTCTGTTGAGACTTCTTCTTCTTCTTTCCACGAATCTTCTTTTTTCCATTACGACATCTTCTGTTCTTCTTTTTATCTTCATCTAAGGTGGCTCCATCACACTCCTTTGCTAGGGCTGTTACGTTATTACATTCGTTTGCCACGGAATTTCCATTACCACATTCTGCATCTAAGTAACTTAGTCCCGTTGCTATGGCAGTTTCAATCTTATATCCAGCTGCTAAGGAACTCTCATTATCACATTCTACAGCTAAGGAACTTAGTTCAACATCACCACATCCCGTTGCCAGGGAATTTTCTGTTGTTGTCAACGAATCCACCGAACAATCAGTCGTCAAACCGAACAGATTAGCTTCCAAATCGCAGCTCCAGATTGCCATGTGCTTCATAGAGTCTGTTGCATCCGGATGCGTAATGTCTGACGGCGAGATAACGGTGTCAACAGGACCATCACAAGAGAGAGAGAAACTGTTAGAGGCTGAGAACGACTTCGATAGCGACGAGTCAACACAGTTTCTTGAGACTAGGCCCGTTCGCCAGTTGCCGTCAATAGAAGGACCAGAAGAGTGCTGCGGGGTGTTCCGGGCAAAACAAGGTGATGTTGATCTGCGCGAATAGTCACCATTTGTGGAAGAATGAAATTTTGAAAAGGACGAATTCAGAGGGAGTTTATTGTTCATTAAATCTTGACGGCCGTCTAAATTGGTAGCACCTTTCATTGTCCTGAATGTGCTATTGAGCTGGGCCTGGTGATGCAGATCATTCAAAGACGATTTGTTGATATTCTGCTTGGCTCGGCTGGTCAGGTGTGGCGAGTTTGGCGTGCTGAAACTCGAGGAGGTCCACACCTTAGGATTGGGGCAGGGGTTGTTGTTGATGAAGAACTCGTTGAAGCTGGCCTCGCCTCTGAGGTGATGCTGAGACCAGTTGTAGAGCCAGGGAATCAGGTTAGGGAAGCGGCAGGTGAAGTAATTCAGGTAACTGCTCAGATTGCCACCGATGGTACTGCGAATTGTCTCCGACATTTCATAAAAATGGTTCTTCTTGTTCCGAATGGCTCGAATTAAATGACGAAGCAGTACTCCCTGAAATGGATGTACAACAAAGGTCTCAAATAGTGAATTAAAAATTTAATAGTACTTATTCCATATTTAGTCTCCGAATTTAATGAAAATAAATCAAGCATTGACTTTAACTATTGATGACACCGATATAAATGATTGCTTATCCAAAAATGGAACCTTGTCTTGTAATTTGTAATTGAAACAAATGTTAATATACGTTTTAAAACTGTTTTGATAATTGTAGCATATTATGCTTTTCATAATTTTGATTTTATTTTGTTTATGGTACATGTAGTTATTGTCTATACTACATTATGGGTTATCTAACTGGGAAGAATTTTCAAATGTTAACGATACTGTTTTGGCTCGTTGACTAATTTGTCTGAAACTCACATTATAAGGGCGTTGTTTTTTCAAGGATTCCAGGAAATCTGGGTCTAGTGGCAACATCCAATTCTGTCGAAAGATATGTTTTCCTCCTTCATCCAAAGAATGGAGCATTATTTCTGTGTTTCGCTTGTCAACGAAATCAGAAATCTCCTGCAAGCATCCAGAAAAAAATTATTATTTACAAAAATGTATTTAACAAGATTTAGTAGAATTTCAACTTACACATACGAACTGTAGCCTCTTCTGTGGTGTCCAAAACAATGGATGGTCAAGAACGTCATCGGCAGTTGGTCGAAGTTCGGGAGACATACGAATCATAGATTCTATCAGACAGAACACCGTGTTATCTAAATTAGTTGTTTCAAATAAAAATGTTATCAGATTTCTCCTGGATGACAAATAGCTTAAAGAAGATACCAAATATTTAATATCATAATAGAACAGGAATAGCACGGCGAATATAAAAAGTCTTTCGATAAGAAGTCTAATATTTTCAGGCGGGGTGTTTTTTTTATTCTACGGCTGATTTACTGATCTGTTGAGTTAACCCTAGCTATAGCGGGGGGCGAGAGGTCAAATCGGCCCCCGCAGTTTTTTATTTGACATTGTTAAAATAAAAAATGCAACAATCTGAGGTCCATGGACTTTTCATAATATTATGTTCTGCAACTGTTTTGTAATTTGCACCAGAAATTTAATGATTCATGTTTTGTTTGGAGGTTTTCATCTTGATGATTCCTGTTCGAAATATTATTGTACCAAAAAGCTTGATTCTTGTTTATAAGCATGTTTGAGTTTCAATGTATTAGTAATTCGCTATACCTATTATTTCCAATTCTGTTTTATCAAATCTTAATTAAAATGGTTGTTTTCATGATTTTATCACTGAAAAACTAATTTTAACTTTAAAAAATCGTTTGTCTTTTTTTACTTTCTCCTAGAATCATTCCATTTCAAATAAATGTAGATATATTTTAATATAAACAAGTCTACATTGGTCTACTAAGTTTCAAAGCTCTATCTAAACGGGAGCAAATTATGAGGGACGGGCCAATTAAACCCCCACCCCCACTTAATTTCTGGGTGCGTCAGATAGCCCGATAGGGACTTACTATGCAAATTGCTAACGCCAGCCAGATTAAACTCCTGATTTTTAATTTTGTACTGTCTGGAGGCCACCTCGGGTCCATATGGATGGTTGCCCCTCGACAACACATAGTAGAAGAGACACCCACAAGAAAAAATATCCACACTAGAATTCTGAAAGCAAACAAAAGTCAAAATATGAATCTCTTCTTAGGACATTTTTTTAGCGTAGTGGTAGATGGAACACCGCTTAGATCAAACTGAATTTAAAGTAAATCTCAAGCTAATTGCGGAAATCTTCGGTTTGAACCTAATTCTTAATTTGTATAATAGGTTAAACCTCGAAATATAAATTACCATAGTACGATTTGGAAAAATCAATATAAAAAGATAATCATTTATTATACTCATACAAGTAATATCGTAAATAATGAATATTTAAAACACCTGCATGTAAATTTAAAACAACACAATAATTACCTAGATATGTATTATTTTTGACTAGATCAGCTATCGTTATAACTTAACATGTATAATATAACAGTTAGTTATTGTAAAGTTAAGCATCCCGGTTTGAATGTGATGGTACTTGAAAATCATAAAATTAATGTTTCCTTGTAACTCCACAGAAAGTAACTCGCGTACAAATTGTTGTAGAATTTTATGAAAAGTAAGGTAATTTTCTGGTGTCATCCTATCTACCTACTCGAATAATCTATTATGGGTACCGTTTAACAAACTTGGTTACTGTTTTTGCAGTTTTACCACTGGGTGAGTCTGAGTAGTCATTGCAATGAACGGAAAGTTTAATAGTTCCCTAAGTATAGGTAGCCATGGAAAAAAATTTATAACTGATACTCTATGGGTAAAGCATTATGAATGTCCATACTTTATTTATGGTAAAACTAAATAGTCTATTGTGCGCAAAATAGGCTGACTTGGCAGATGATCTCAGGACTCCAGCACAAGTCCATAACACTACCGGTTTCACCCTTGTTAGGGATCTTCAGGTGAACATAGGAAATTGCTGAACCTATTAATTTGCACATTTGAAATTGGAAACTCTAGAGCTCCTGTCTCTGCTATTTTTCAAGTAGTATGAACTTAGGTTCGGCAATTTCCTATGTTCACCTGATGATCCCTAATAAGGGTGTTCTGGAATTGTGCTAGAGTCCTTGAGATCATTTGCCATGCCAGCCTTGTGCACACTAAATAGTCTATGTTTTCAAGATAGTATGTACAAAAACTGCGTAATTAATATCAACGGTCAATAACAATTATGTTCAAAGACCTGAATAACTCACCACTTTCAACACTTCTTCCATGCCACATTCAGGAGCAATCCAGCCCTCGGTACCATCAAGAGCAGTGCCCTTAGTCATGTCGGCACGATCAGGCCCCAGCTCTCGACCCAGGCCAAAGTCCGAGATGATCACCGTATATGTTTTGGGCTTCTGACTTGCACAACACTTCAAGAGAACATTAGCGGGCTTCAAATCGCGGTGAACTACAATATTTAGGAGTAGACAATATTTCCTACTGAAGCTAATTTTTGTGCTCATTAATGACAGATAACAAAACGACAATAAAAAAACAAAAAACTATATCACAAACTTCATTGTACCGTCTGTCCAAAAAGTCTATGTATTTAAAAAAATATACCTACATACCTATTAATTCATGAAATACTGGTAGAATAGTTAACAAATGCAAACTCTTAAAATATAATTTGGAAAATCCAAATTTTAAAAATAACTTAATAAAGTTTTAACTAAAATATCTACCTGCAAGAATACATGATGCACAACACAGACGGTACTTGATAAAATAGATGGTTCATTCTAAGAACATTCATACATTGTAGATACCCAAGGAAATTGAAGATATTCAATCCCCTTGGATAAAATAGATGACTCACTCTAGGTACATAGAAAAGAGCAGGCTTGTGACGGCTCCCTCTCAAAAATAGAAGAAATAATATCTAGCAGTGGTGGATACAGTCTGGATTTTGTTTGTAGCATCTTCCATTAAAGATCTTGCAACATCCATTTCACTTTGAATTTTAGGGTCAATATCATCCAGTTCCTTCAATTTAAATTCTGTTGCTTTCTTTTCTTCTGCAAGTTTTACTTTATGTGCTGCTCGAATTTTTTCTGCCCCTTCTGCACGCTTTGATGTGGTGGTTTCTCCAAATTGCATTTCTCCTCATACTCTCTGTAACTAGCTCTGGCATTGCTCATTGTTTCAAACAGTTCTTTAGTAATTGGCAAATTTTCTGGTTTACCTCCAAATAATTTCAAGCTATCTTTAATAGTTCGCAATGCAATTATGCTTTTGTTAGAGTGTTGAGTTCTTGTAGTTCGCATTTATGATTTGTTGTATGAGAATCCATGTTCGACATCTGTATTTCCATGGTAAATGGATATAGCTGCTTTCACTCATTTTGAAAATGTAGGATATTTGGTAAACCATTAGCACTCTTTAACTCAAATACTTTTGTCCAATATAGGTATTTACAATTGTATATAGATGATATAAGTTCTTAACTAAATTATACATAGTATTCTTGTTTTAAGTAAATATAAAAATGTATTAGCCCAAACAATATATTGTGGTTAGTATATAAATATATGTAGGTACCTATGTTTGGTATTGTATATATAAATTCTTTAATAAATGAAAATGTATTTAGTCCAAACAATATATTGTGGTCTATATAAAATGCGAAAATTTTATGTATACAAAAATTTATTATATTTGTAATGTATGAAAATTCTAAGATAAATTATATACGTTATTGTTCTTGGATAAAAAAATACTTGATTTGGGATAAGCTAGATGGATCCAATAGAAGAAGGTGACTGCATATCTGAGAGACTATCCAAAAATCCATTAAAACAAAATTGTTCCCTTAAAATTATGAAATAGATGGTCCGTCACAAGCCGGCAATCCTAAAAAAACTAAATGTAAAGATAACAAATAAAAATAATAATTCTGTTCACGATACTGTTCATATAATAATAAAAACATTATTTTTATTAGTAAACAGATTTATGGATAGTAGAGCAGCTTATTAAATACTTATGAACAAGAATACGGATAGTTTGGTGCGCCCATTTATCGCTTTCTTAGATGGAAATGATTATCTGTGCAAGTGGGGCATCTTGTATTCTACTCTTGAGTACCTACCAAATCCGCATCAGAATCTAAAGTAGCGCGGTGGTAAGTATCTTTATCAAAGACGACCTCATTAAGAATTTATACGACCAAATTTATGAGCATAGTCAACCATACATACTTGTCATTGATTTGAATCTGGAAATAATTAGATAATCATTTTAGTCGATTGCCTAATTATTTCTAGGTTAAAGTCAATGACAAGAATGGCTGATTATGCTTATGAATTTGGTGTTAGAAATCCTCTTGTGAATATTTGGTACAATAATAATGTATTCTTTTATAAAAGCGTCGTGTCTGTTATAGGAAACATTCCACAACGCTGACATAACATAATTCAGTGAACCTAACAGGGAAATTTGAAATTTCAGGAAAATTCTGGGCCGAAACAATCTCCGCCGTGCGCCGGAAATCTGGCATAAGGGCATACCTCAACGTTTGAAGGTGCAAGTCACCTTAAAATATTTTGGAGCAAATTTCTATGGGGTTCACGAGAGGTGTCCGTTTTTTTCACATAAAAGAGATGGTGCGCCCTTAAAAATGATATTTTCCAAGCATGTGAGATGGACATACAGGGTGAATTTTAAGTAACGCCCGATTTTTAATAATAAAGGATTTATAGAATAATTAAATTTTTATTAGCGTAAATAATGAATCAGAAAAAAATAAAACATAAACATAGTACATAGTCCAATATACAATATAGTACAATATTCAGTCTATTAATACAGCAGAATCATGTCTTATGTTGTTCAAACTGCTCCCCATCTACATCGGCACACATCTGAAGTCTGGTAGCTACGGAATGGCAGACCCTCTAACAAAGTTCTATGTAGATATTGCGAATTTCTTCTTCGACATACAATTTCAGTTGGCGGATTGTGAAGGGTCCTCGAACGTAAACTTTATCCTTCAAAATGCCCCAAAGAAAACAATGGCGAGGTGAAGGTCTGGGGATCGTGGAGGCCATTCAGATGGACCCCGACGTCCGATCCAACTTTCGGTAAAATTTTCATGCAACCACTCACGAACATGTCTTTCATAGTGGATTGGGGCGCCATCCTGCTGTAAAATACAATATTGGTGTCTAACGCACGGCCAAAAGTATGTCTGTATCATGTTCAGGTACACATTGGCAGTTACAGGGCATTCAGAAAAGAAAGGTCCTACAATACCATTACTTGAAAATGAGATCAGAATTCTCTGCAGCCCAATATACACAATTATGGCGATTGATGTGGCATTGAATTTAAAGAAAGCTTGGTCCGAAAATAGAATCGTCTTCTGCTATACCTTGGCAAAAAATTCCTCCGCAAACTGATACTCGTCTATCAGTGTCTCCATCATGCAGACCCTGAACTAGACGTGGTATGTATGGTTTAAAATGTCATTGCTCTATTTTTAGTATACATAAATGTCATTGATTGATTTTTAGTTTAAAATCGGTCGTTGCTTAAATTCACCCTGTATTTTGGCTATCTATTGCTTCACATTCAAAGTTCTTATTGTTTTATTCATATGACATATTATTGTACTACCGTATTCCTCATCTGCTATATTATTTATATTATCTCTTATATTACCACATTTAACTTATATACAAAGTCCCCGAAAATACATTGTTTTATAAGTTGTATTTTCTTAAAACCAACTAAAATATTGCTTCATTGACTAACTTCGAATACGACTATGATTTTTGTAATTATGGATTCTTAAATATGTGACTAATTTACAATTGACTTTTTGGTATTCAGATATTCCCCATTATTGACTGAGTGCCTATTTTATTTTTCAGCATGTCCTATTCATCATCTATACTACACACTTGTCATCTACTATATTACCGAATTCATTATCAACTACGTATATTATATTTTACATCTCTTATATAACGGTAATATTCATCTATTATACTAGCTGCTACATTATTATTCTACTATATAGTAAATACAAATACATTTTTCTATAATTGGGTGTCATCTGTGTCTTAACAGGTGCCTTATTTATTATGGATTTTTCTATTCCTTGTTTTGAATTTTGAGAGTTAATAAATTGTCACAATTCTGCTATTTCTGTTACTACCACCGCAAACGACAAATTATTTGTTGGCATAGTCTACATATAATCTCTTGATTGTTAACTCCTTATTCTAACATAGCAAACTGTATGCATAATTAGTTTATTAAGAGCAATAATGTAAAAACTGTTGTACTTCATAAAAATATACTACTTATTTATATTATTCGCAAGCGATACCCTAGGACAGCTGTTTGGGCCTTGTTCGACCTCATCAGCTAGGCATAATCACAGCCTGAGCAATATAAAATGTTCGTATATTTCATATCAAAGCATAGAAGTGAAG
>JAUYWI010125583.1:0-10107 GCA_034780595.1 Parotoplana pacifica | reverse complement strand
GCTTCGATTTTCCTTTTCACTGTACTAAATACTGTATATTTTAATTTCTTTTGCTTGTATAAATTTATTACAATTGTGTTATGAATAAAATAAACGATTATTATTATTATTATTATTATTATTATTATTGTCATTTATTGATAGTGATATTTTTAGAATGATTATACGCACGCTAACAATTAACCACTGCCCAAATTGAGACTGATATCTCTTTTAACCATTTAAATTGTTCTTTTATAGATGAATATGACGTCAGAGAAAAAGTTGATCAACTAAATCGTGAATTAGCCAACGACCCTGGGCCTCCAACGGAACGTGAGGTTAGGGTAGGATTCAATGACAATGTTGACGTGGTGCCTCCTCCTGACTACCCAACCACTGATGAGGAAGATCGCACACCAGAATCCTCCCCTGTCAAGCAAACAGTGGTCGTGGAGAGAGACGGCCAATTCATGCTGACCGAACAGGATGACATGGAAGCACAAGATGGAGAATTCAGTTTAGAATATCCATCTGACTACAGCAATAGTATAAGTACAGGTCAGCTGCTTCTTTTGTTGAAACTTGTGTAGATACAATTATATAAAATTTTGTTTTGAAGAAATGATATTGCACCCAGAGATTTGGGGGAAAATCAATTTTTACGTTTATGCAACTTTTAACACTTTAACTTTTCTCCAAAAGTAATTGCACTTTTAAAGAAATCATTGACAGACATTGGAAGAAAACATTCTATGTATTAAAATTTCTTTGGACACTCATATAGGGTATTATGGGCAAAAAGATGGAGATTTAATATAGGCTATAACTTAGTGTTAGCGTATATCAGTAAAACAAGGAACTTTCCTTGTACAATTGCCAAGCGTAAGAAAAATGGGATAGGTCACACATTGAGAAGAGATAACCTACTGAAAACAGTCATTGAAGGCAGACTTCTAGGAAAATGAAACCAAGGAAAACCTATTAATGGATCTTGTAAGAGTGCCATATTCAGATCTTAAGTAATTGGTACGATATACCTGCAGAGCTTATCAAATTAGCGGGAGCTGTAGGACTGACGCTCATACATCACCTAATCTGCAGAATTTGGGACACGGGACTGGAGGACGCTAGGGTTCATTCCTCTTTTCTAAGCTGGTTCACGCCTCGAGTGCTCTAACTAATGTACTATTGTACTATTATTCACGCAAATAAAGTGCTTCTCATCATTCTTCTCAATCGGATGATGACCAAGATGGAAGAAGAATCCAGGAAAAGGCTGTGTGTAGTGACAATTTAGGTGTTAATTGAGAAGCTTACGGCGGTTGATCAGAAGGTATGTATTCTTTTCGTCGATTACAGCAAGGCGTTTGACACATCAAGTCATTCTCAACTGTTCAACGTGAGGCTTGATATGGGCTTGCCACCTCATCTTATGTCTCTTCTTCAAGGGTTGTATACTCTATGTAAAATGAAATCTTTACTACAGAAAACATACAAAATTAAAAAATAATAAATAAAACCTGTCAACCAAAAGATGTGCAAAAAAATATAAACAGTATCTTTTCAAGATCAGATCAAAACTATGTAATCATTTGCATATAAGCTGAAGCATGATAAGATGGTCAGTTAGGCTTGGTGATTGAAATTACTATCTAGTTTATCTGAAATCCAAAATCCAAATCTATGAAACAGTCTAGTCAGAAATGAAAAATATAAAGTTGTTAAAATGCAAAACAATAACAAAAATATGGTGCGGGAGGTAGGACCCTCAGCGGTGCCAGTTTTATGTGTACACAACCGTCACTCTTCCCATAATCTAGTTATTATTCAAAATGTAAACGGCTAAATAAGCACTAGTTGAATTAAAAGGCAGATCAAATATGACTTTAGTGATGATGGAATCATTACATTTTTACCAACAATGCATATTCCTTATGTAAGAAATGTTTTGATGGATGGGTAATAAATGATTAAATAGCAAATAAGTATGGAAACAAAGTTTTGTATGAACTAATTTAGTTTTTTTAAATTGGTAAGAGTAAACTATATACAGGTAAACAAATGCTGTCTAGTCTAAATTCTACACACTAAAATGAAATTATTTTGTAAAATTAAAGTGCTAAAATTTGATAGGAAATATAAAACTACTTGAAACAGCTGCATGTAGCTACTATCCTTATCTTTTTATGTATGCAGTGATTTACCTGTATTGGTTTATTTTAACTATTTCAAAAACTAAATTGTTTCATAGAAAACCTGGTTTCCATACTTTTGTGTTCTTTGATCATTCATTACTTATCAATTCATGCTGTTTTAAAAAAAATTTAATTTTCTTGTAAACTTAATGAATTTGCAGTTTTTTCAATTTATGATGCAAGATATTTTATTTAAATATATGAAAAACCAAAGATAAATTTAATAGGATTGGCCAATAAGGCCCTATAGATGGTTAGCTCTTACAAAATAAATTCTTAAAATAAATGAAATTAAACATAGTTAGCTATGGTATTTAGGTTGGTATAGCTCTAACTAGATATTATTAAGTAACTAGATATTTCAGTATATGGATTAAATCATTTTTTAAGATTATAGAGCTAACAAGAAGGTGAAAAAATTAAAGGTATATTAATTGTAGTTCAATATTACACTACTAACAATGATTTAATGATCTTTGTTTTCTTCAATTAATAATTCAATATTAAATAAAAAGCATAACTGCATATAAAAAAGGAAATATATTCTCAAAAATATTTTTTGGAGGTCCTTCTTTCATATAGCTGATGTCAATAATAAACTAAGTAAGTTTATATAAGATACATTAAACATAGAAATCATTAACCAACCAACAGAATGATAATAAGCTAACAGATGAATGATGTAACTAAACAACCAAACACCAACAGCAGAAACCTATACAGCTATGTAAGTACAAGACAATAAAATAGATAGACAGACCAAACTAAAAATAGAATATTAGGTAAAGCAGTTAATGCTAATATGTACTAAAAAATAAAATATTCCTGAGAATGTATTTCCTTTTTATGCACAGTTGTGCTTTTTATTTATTTATTTTCCTCATGCTACATTAGCCATATATACTTTTTTAATAATTGGTGTTTAATTTTAAATTCATAATGGCATTGTTGTGTCTACATTTATGTTTGTTTTACAATGACTGAAAAGTGAATCTTAGCTGTAACTAAATATCTGGTTTATTGATGTTATACATCCAGAATTTGTTTTGTATTTACATTATTTATGTATCCAATAAGATCAAAATTGAGTCAGATGAGCAGAAAGTAAATCTTTAAAGCATCAAAGAATCTAGGTGAAGCAATTC
Source organism: Parotoplana pacifica (assembly GCA_034780595.1). NCBI lineage: Eukaryota > Metazoa > Platyhelminthes > Proseriata > Otoplanidae > Parotoplana > Parotoplana pacifica. The sequence continues at coordinate 6,785 of JAUYWI010125583.1, read as the reverse complement.
TACCTCAAGCATCTTAAAGCTAGAATAAAATTTATGAATCTGCTTGGTAATAGATTTGTTTTTATAAATAACAGCAAGACAACCACATTTGTTGCTTCTGTTAGCTATGATGATAGAAAGTTTAGGAGGTAGATTATCAAAAACTAGGAATTGTCTTCTGACCATTATGTTTCAGTTAGTACAGAATAATACAGAATAGTAATTTTTTTACAATTTTAGACCTTTGGCAATTTTGAATAAGAACACTATTAATTTATTAACACAATAAGAATCAGTTTTGGGGTTCCTTATGGTGATAGTTAGTCATGAAAAGCAACATAAAATGGTAAAAACATTATTTTTGAATTTAATCTGTTGTTCTGTCTGTCAGTGTAGATTTATAATTATAATCATCATTTATAAAAAGATATATTGTGCTATCCAAAAATATTACATAACTTAGCATTTCCTTTAAGAATATCATTTTTATCTTTCTAGTGAGATACTTTTAATTGTCTTTTAATAAATAAGATTTGGATGCACTTTTCCCAGTTCAGAACTTATTTTTGATAGAGGGATGTTGCCAACTACTATTTTTAAGAAATACTTCATCTGATTGTCCTCAGGAATACCAAATATTTCCTTATATTGCAAGCTTGGTTGCACATTACATCTTAGTTTTTCTTTACAAATATCTGATTTCAGATCACTTCATATTTGGTTGTGGGTAACTTTTATCATTGTATGAATTTTAATCATAGATTAATCTAATTAGGTAGGCATTCTGGTGATAGAGTTAATATGTTATCAGTTTTTAATAGTCTGTTAGGCATACATTTTTTGAGATTGAATTATGAAGATGAGATTCCAAGATAGATCAGTCAACAGAAGTAAACTATTTTTTGTAAACATGACTAGAAATGCTGACTTTATTATTAAAAGAAGATTATGTCCAAATGTATAAACTCAGACTTCAACATATTTTGCAAAAAAATATCTGTAAACAAGTTTGGGCAATAAACTCTGGTTTGATAATGTTGAATTATTTAAAAATATATATTACCAAAAGATTCAGCAGTTCTTGTAAAATAATATTAGAATGTTTAAGATGCTATATTGGAATTAGTTAAATTCAACTGCAAAACAAAATGTATATGCTATTCAGAGTGTTCCAATAGATTAAGGATGATAACATGTTTTGAATTTTCTGATTATATACTGATTAGTATGTGATAGTGAAAAATCAGAATGTGAACCATTTTTGTTAATAATGGTTTATAGCAGTCAGGGAAAAGAGAGGAAAATAAAAATAGTAAGTGTAGTCAAGGAAAAGTTGATACTTATTTTAATTTTCAGTTGACCATAATTCATTGCAAATATATTTAGAAAGAATATATTATTTAAAGATTGGTTACTAATTACCCAGCATGCTTTCTTATGGTGGATGAAGGACAATAGCTAGCTTCTAAATTAGAATCTGTGGGTGGTCAAAGCCTGAGATGCTAAAAATGTTATTTTGTATTATTTAGTGTTTTTGTTTATATATAAATAACAGATAAACACTAATGGTACAAAACATAGCTAACACATGATATTAAATAAATATTTGTGTAGAACATCTACTTTTATCTGTATATGATACAATTTTTGTCTGAAGATTCCATGAGATGTTTTTTAAGAAGGGTTGGTTGGTGATTAAAAAATATTGTTTCAAGATGCTAATTTAGAAGCCAGTATTTTTTCATTTACTCCTTAGTTGTGCCCGCTTTAAACTGAGTTACATTATAATTTAAAAATACTAGTAGTGATGTACAAATGTCTAATTTTACTTCTACACATTTTTAGATAATGGCTGTAGAATCTAATGTACTTCTGCAATCTGTTTTAAAGAAATATCCCATTCTTGAGCAATTTACCATCAAAGAGAACACCTATTTAGAATTATGGAAGTCTGACACCACTAAAGCAACTGAGTATGTATTTATATTACTATAAAATTGATATGCCTAATTGAAAGAACAAATTTATAACTAGTTTGGTTAATATTTTAAGTGCAAAATGGATTCTTTGATCAACAGTATATATCTGGGCCTCATTGATGTTCATAGCACTTGTGTCCAAAATTGGTCCATAGACATTGTAGGTTATTTAAATAAATTTGATTGAAACTGATTTTGATACTATAAGAAATCTGCCAAATTCATGCCTAAATGTGACTTTAATTTGAAAAATATATTTTAGAAAGTCGATTTCTGATAGCAATTTTAACTTTAGAGTGGATATAAATATGCTGTTTATCTCCACAAATTAATCTGATTCTTTTTTAGATAGCCACAATGAAATCCTATCAACTTATTTGTTTAATTTTTAAATCTAGAAAAATTTGCTGATTTCATTTGAACTCTGCAAAGTCTGAATTTTATAAATTTTATGTTTCCCATATTTTTTTTCTGATGTTTGTTAAACTGATCTCAAAAAACAATATTATATTTTTGTAACATATATTTTACTATCTATCATAGTTTAGGTAAAACTCAATGTATCAATGATGTTGGTATTCTATAGCCAACATTGTGTATACTTTGATATTTTGTACTCAACATTGTGGGTACATTGATTTCATACATTAAAAAATACAATCTTATTGTTTAAGCATTTAAAGCTAGACATCAAAATTGAAAAAGAATATATGTTCCAATAAAACAGTTAATATTTTAAGCTTTACACCTTAGTCATACCAAAAAACGTTTAAAAAAAATAAATAAACCCTAACAAAAGTTTTTAAAGTCAGATCAGATCATGTCATAAATCAAAATCACAAAAATTATAGATAAAATAATAGAATCAAAGCACATTATTTATTGAGAGTTGGCATTCTGATAGAACAGAAAATAAAATGTAGTCAAATTTAGTTTAGATGCTAGAGTTTTCCAGCCTATGGATAAAAGTGACCTTTAATTAAATGGTCAGCACTTTGATTCCTTGGGTTATTATTCATCCAATATAAGCAAGCTTAGGAATAGTATGAATTTTCTGGTACTTAGAGTATTATTGCTTTCATGGCTTTCTGATGTTCTTTTATTCTGAGGTGAAAAAATGTTTTGTTTCATCAATATATTTGCAAAGGCAGCACAATAGTTCATATACTATATTCTTCTTAGATTGCAATCATTGTTATGTAGACAGGATTTTAAGCTATGTTGAATGGGAGAAAGAGCAGAAGAAGTAAACTTCTAGATTAGGTTCAGAGGTAAAAATAGGTAGTAAGTATGGGAAGACTGCTATTGGTGATATTTTTTCCATGTTCCTAACTGATGGATGGAATTTTTAATATATTCAATTTGCAGAAATTTTTAATTGGTTTACCAGATCTTCCTTTAAGATCAGTATATAAATCAAAGTGATAGATCAAGAATATAAAAATCATTGATAAAATAATTGATTCAAAGTACATTATGCATAGAGAGTTGGCATCCTGACTGATAAATGGAATTTTTAATATATTCAATTTGCAGAAATATTTAATTGGTTTACCAGACCTTTAAGGAAGATTTTCAAAAAATGAATATGTTAAAAATTCCATTTATCTGTCAGAATCAAACATGTAGGTATGTACATACACTCTGTAGTATTTATGTATAGTTCAGTATTCTTATTTTGTGCTTGTTTACATCATAATTACATAATTCATAATGCAATGAATGGTACTTAATTGTATTAATAAATATGTATTTAATGAGCATATAATATTGTTCCAGTTTATTGGGGCAAAAATGAGTTTCCTGGGGTGGACCAATTAATTGGATTCCAGTGTATATATAGATCTATATAAATGATAAAAGGTGTGGTAATAATAATTAAATGAAGTTTAGAAACCCAAACTTTGAACTCTATAAAAGAAAAAAAAATTAATTGAAAAATAGAAACACGTTTTTACATCATTTATATTTATATTTATAATGGCTGTGTCTGAGTCAAGTATTGAATCTGAATCAAAAAGTATGGCATCTGCACCATCTCACGAATCTGAACCACTTTAAATTAATGACTGGAAAAAATATACCTAACAACCAAATGTGAACCACTCAGCACCATATTAAATTCTTTCAAAATTTATTTATGTATTGGTAATTTGCTTTTCATGTAAGTTTTTGTTCATTATATTTTATAATAATACTTGATTATTTTTAAAGTGCAATATAGATCGCATTATTTAATTTATATAAATTATTTTAAAAGTATAATTTCAACTTGCTGCTAATGGTAATTCTCTCCTACTATATGGATAGAAACTAATAAACCACCTTAGTTTATGCTGAGTCTGCCAGTAGTACATTGTATATAAATAATTAGACAGGACAGATCCAGTAGCAGGTTATTTCACCAATGGACTCTGATATTACTAAAGCTAAAAATAATCCAATTAATATTCATAACTACATGTTGTGCTCAATAAGCTGAATTGTAGAATTAAATTTTAATGCTTGACCAAATCTTCCACATTATCATATGTACCCTCAGGATTACAGGGTTAATTTTTTCAGCAAAAGTCAGCTAAGTTAGCAAAAAGACAGGGTTTGACAAAATCATGCAAAAATTTCAGTGAAAACAGCATATATAAAAAATGTTGTGCTCTAAATATCAATAATAATTTATATCAATGCTAAAAAAGTTTTCATACTTTATGTGATTTGTGGCCACTATTATTTCATGAAATGCTATAAATAGTTTTCTCTCTGTTTTAAAATATAATAAGTTTGTTATACTATGCATTTGTTTAATTAATGCTACTATTTTTATCAGTCTGTAAGTTTCTAAAATATTTTAATCAGTGGAGCATCCAGGAGTCAGCAGTGCAAAACCCTTTTCTTCACTCCTAAACCTAAACATTTAGTAAATATAGATTTTTATTATAAGTTTAGGTTTAGAAATAAAGAAAGGGGTTTTGGACCAGCAATAATAAAGTGCTCTCAGTAGGAGACCACATAGAAAATAAAAGAGATAGTATATTTTGTACAAAAATTTATTACAGTCAATTTTGTATAATCCAGTTTCATATAATGCACTCCCAATCCCAAATATTTCTATACCAGTATATTTGCCAGGTCCCAACAAATTTATAATATATCCACTATCAAATCATAAGAGAAGTATTAGCACTACTTTAAATAAAAGCTATAGTACAAGACAACCACTTCAAAAAAGTTTAGTTTGTCTTTATTTAATTATTGCTCGTTTATGGTACTAAGGTTACAATTATAATTGATTAGTTTAAAAAGTATTCGTGTATTAATTATATTAGTACTTGATTAAAAAGTATTGTTAAAATGATGCTTACTTTATTCTACAGCCATAAAACACTGCACAATATGTAATTCTTCGTGGGAGAATAGAAATTTAACTGGAATCATCTAGGCGCATGTGGTTCAGATTCGTTAGTTGCATATTTAGAATCTATGTATAGCTATGCATAAAAACGACATTTTCCCACGAAAACTATAAGCTCGTCTTTCTTTATGTCAAAAATAACATATTTTAACATAATAATTGGAAATCTAAAATTTCAACTTTAACATAATAAAATCACTGGTTCAGATTAGAGTGTGGTGTAGTGGATACATAAATGTAACACAAAGACAACAATTTTCAAAAAATAAACAAGCCTATCTTTTCCTGCATATAAAATAATTTTTGGAAAAAAAATTGTATGCTAAAAATGTAGCCTCACATATCAGATTTTTAAAAACTTCCATTTTTAACCAAAAAGACGTAGTATTACTGTATGTATGGCACCTCATATATTTTGGAAATTTTTATATAATAGATATATTTTTTGTATATGCCACAATCAAAATATATTCATATTTGGGTTTTAACTTAACGTTAGACTAGGTACTAGGTTGTGTATCACAAAAAAAAGATTTCACTACTAAAAGCTCTATGTAAGCTGCATGAGTCAAAAATGTTTAAAAAAATTATTCTTATAAAAGCAAAATTGAATAAAATACATTAAATATGAAATTCTGAGTATTTTAAACCATATTTGAACATTTCATAAAAATATTTTTCATTAATGCATGCAATAAAAAGATTTAATTTCACGTCTTTCATAAATGGTTCAGATACAAGAATTATTATATTTTGTTCATATCTTACTTATTTACTGTTTGTTACTAGCGGTTTTTTAACATTAATTCTGCCTTGAAAATGTAAAATATACTTTACGAAATAATTGTCGGCTAATATGTTCCATACAGTTTTGGCTTTCCTTTATACAGTGTGGCTGCGTGTACTTGAATTTAAAATTTTGCCATTTTGTACTTGAATTTTTAAATGTTAATCACAATATTGTTATGTGCCTTTAAAGCTATTCTTGCAATGGGAAATCTAAAAAATTTCTGCGTAATGCGTATTTCTACAAAACGTCAATCATGTAGTAACATGTGAGTGAGGAGTTACGATCTCTACTTCCTGAGTGCCTAATACAATAAAAATTATATGCTACACCTTTGATAGGCTTTAGGTGAGAAAGCCAAGGAAGCAGCGGCTGATTCAGGAAAGCTTGTGAAAAAAGGCTCAAGCATTTTAAGTTTGTGAAGAAGAGAAGAGTCTGGGGCTCAGACTGCATTGGCTGCAGCTACTAAAAGATGAAAGGTTATTGAGAGTTGCATTTTTAATGATTTGTGGTTTTTATTAACCAAATAACCCAATAATTGTTCTATACACATCTGTATATGTTACAGGCATAACGTGAAACCAGGCATTACGCGTAATGCCTGAAAATTTCAGACATTACGTGAAATAAC